>PVIY010047996.1:0-17557 GCA_004026745.1 Myrmecophaga tridactyla | reverse complement strand
TGTCATATTTTTAAAACTTTACATATTATTGGGAAAACAGTCTCTAAAATATTGCTATGTAGGAAATTATCCGTCATTACCTAATAAAGGCACACGACTACTTATAATGATAAATTATGGACAGTAACTGCCTGAACTTCACTGACTGTCTAGCATTTAGGATGCTGATTTCTAAAAAGCTCTGTTTTAGTCAGTTAAAGAGACCTTGGCATCTTAAAAAAAGTAATCTTGATATGATCTAATTCTGTTTCTTCTTTGAGGCAATCAAGCTGGGAATTCTGGGAGCACATTCTGTTTATTTGTTCCTTTTACCCCTTTAATGTCCTTTCTGCATGCAAGGGCACACCTCACCTGAAAAGAAATCAACAGTAGTTCCCAGGAATGAGTGTTTCAATGCCTTCATCTTGGGCCCTCTTAAAGAGATTTCATTTTTTCCCTTTGATTTTGAACAGTACATATATTTGAACATACTAACAGTAATTCTGGCCTTAGCTTCTTCATAGATTTGGAACTCAGATTAGTTGTTAGGCTATTTAAAATCTCTTCCTACCTGGATTGGATCTCTGCCAATGGCTCTCAACAACTCTGATCCAGGGTTCAGAGAGAAAAAAATACTGAGAAGGGACCTCAGTCAATTAGCCTTTATTTCCTGGACAAAGTCAAATGACTGGTTTATTTCAGCAGGGAGAGGTAGGAAGGAAGAGGAGGCAATAATAAGGAATAAATGTTTCCAGCAATCAGTTTCTGGCCATTCAAACCTGAATGACTGTTCTCTTTTGGGTATTTTAAAGGCTTCTTGAAAATAAAATTTGTAGAATTTGAGATCATTTCCCTGTCCTGTGGAGGGTTTGGATCATAGGAACAGCTTTGTGTGCCTGGTATTTTGTGTCACACCAACTCTTATTTGGATATCTCCACCAGAAAGCAAGTAAACATACCCAAATCCCCTTGGCTTTTGTTTGTTTGTTTGTTTTGGGTCCATGGTCTGGGAATCAAACCTGGGTCTCCCACATGAAAAGCAGGCATTCTACCACGGAACCATCTGTGCACCCTTCAACTTGGATTTTATTTTATTTATTTTTTTATTTTATTTTATTTTTTTATTTTTTATACATGGGCAGGCACCGGGAAACGAACCCGGGTCCTCTGGCATGGCAGGCAAGGGTTCTTGCCTGCTGAGCCACCGTGGCCTGCCCTCAACTTGGATTTTAAATCTAAAATCACCTTGAAGCTTTGAAAGATATTGTCATGTGGAGGCATGAAGATGCTCTTAGGAGCAAGGCAGTTAACTGGTCCCCCAGTTATATGGACTTTTCTAACTTCCTTCACATATCTTTCTTTTTTTTTCACATTGCCTAAAATTCTCATTAATGAGAAATTCATTTGATTTATTAGTATCAAAGCATCTAGTAAGGATAACAAAAATCTCTGGGATGCTTAAGGTAATCTCTGTTGTTTGCAAATTATTTCATACAAGTGAGAGAAATTGGTTTAATAAACCTTTGGGACAAGAAGGGATCATTTTCTTCATTTTCCCAAATCATCTTATATGATGGAAAATTCAGCACCAGTCTTGTTGAGGAGTCTTTCCTCTTCTCTAGCCCTGTATAAGCATCTCAAGAAGCTTGGGCTATTCAGAAAACTTAAGGAGGAGGGCCTGGTGTTTATCTTGTCATAGTTCCACTCAGATCCTTGTTGTGTGGTCCTCTGCTGAACATGGCATCTGCTCCCTCTGCCTCCAAGTTGGCCCCTGGGTCCTTAGAGGAGGCTCCAAAGGAAGAAGCCCTCTGCTTTCCCCAACCAGGTAGTCTTATGCCAGTCCCAAGAGACATTCTTCTGAATCACTGTGTAGGGGAGGGCACAATCCTCAATTACCAAAACTCACCACCCCTCCATTTCTCCCATGCTCTGGGAGGCAACCCAGTGGGTTCTCCCTTCTCTCTCAATTGACAGAAACATCCTTCTTTACACAATCTCACTATCTTTTTTTTAAAGGTAGACTTTTGAAAACAAAAACTTCTTAACCTTCTTCTCCCAGGCAAAGAAAGCTCCAGACCTCTAGGATACTTGCCCTTTTGAAAAAGGAAAGGGGTAAAAACCTCTTTCAGGGATAACAGTGTGGGTGATCTAAGTGCTGTGGAATAAATCATACCAAACAGCGGCTCAAATCAATAACAGTTATCAATTTTGCTTACAAATATGGGTGTTGCCAGGAATCAGCTAGGCAGTTTTCATTTGGGATCTCCTTTATGGTTACAGTCAAAAGGTGGGCTGTGCTCATCTTGAAGCCTTTTTCACACACATAACTGATCCCCGAAGCGTTCCAGTCTGGGGAATGGAACAACTGGGCTCCTGAAGCATCTCTCTTTCTTTCTTTGGTCTCTTTCTGTGGTCTCTCCATGCCATCTCAGGGTAGCTCTGGGTAGCCCGACTTCCTACATAGCTCCTACCACAAGGGTTCCAACAGACACTGGCAGAGCTGCATGGGCCTTTCTAACCTAGCCTTCTATCATATTCTCTTTGTTGAGGCAATTACAAAGATCCACTCAGCTTCAAGAGTAGGGGACACAGACTCCATCCTTTTTGGAGAGGAATGTGAAAGAATTTGTAGACGTGCTTTTAAAGCACCAAAGAGCTCACAAGAGGAAAAAAAATGACTCCTTTGTCAGTTAGTTTTGACTTCTCCCTTGTGTCTCTACACAAACACCAAGCTGCTACACACCATCTTCCTGGCTTGAAAATTCACCCAGCTTAGCGTTCTTTTGCTTTCAGTTTTGGTCTCACTGCCCCAAATCCCAAGCATCCCTCTCTGCCATGTCCCCCCTAGGCTGAAGCCAGGCTGGCTCCAGTTTGATCCATCTGCAGTTCTGTGCTTTGCAGCCCATGGACAAGTCATATATTTCTGCCCCTGGTCAGGTTGCTGGGGAACCAGATCCTAATATGGGCAATAAATAGCTTCAGTTTTTCTGGAAGAAGAATGGGGAGATTTTATAGGCAAGGAAGTTAGAAGATTGCTGGGCCAAAAAGAAAGGTGAGTTTATGGATGTGGAAACCTTTATTTCAACAGTTTGCTGGACTTTCCTCTGTATGAGTAAGAAATGGGGGCAGTGTCATGTCTTTCACCTTGTATCCCATTTCCCCTATAGGACACAGAATGTAGTCCTGATTGTAGATCCATGTGGGTTAGCTCTGATCCTCCTTCCTCACTTATGAAATAGGCAGCCTAGCAGGGCTGCTGAGAGGATTAGGTATCTAAGGCGCCTACTGTTTTATGGATGTGGCCCATATCAGTTTTATGGCAGTATTATTTCTTTGGCAAGATATATCCTAAGCTCTGAACTACCTATTACAAAATAAATGGGAACATAAACCCACTGTAAATTGGGTATTACTTATAATAAGTGAGGACTCACCACATTATCAGTGATTCAGAATCAACTTGTATAACAAATTCTTTTTGGCACTTCTATGGAACTATTTTTAAAAATTCACAAAATTTTGGCAGATTTGATTCATTTTGGATTTTAAAATATTTTTTAATAAATTCTTCCTCAAAGAAGTTCTTATTCATTCCACATAATTCAGTGAACTATTTCTTTCTGCCCCAATAGGAAAAACACCAGGAAAGCAATTCTATTTCTTCTTCTATATATAATGAATCCTTTATATTTCTTCTAGGTGACTTAAAAAATAAAGATGAATGACAGCCTGAAACATGCTTTTCATACTCATCTACAATGTTGTGTGGTTAATAGTCCGGTCTCACATTTGCATGGGGCCAGCTGTCAAAAATGGCCCCACAGGGAATCCACTATAATTTTGAGACATGTTGCAGAGTCACATATATTCATAAATTTAAATTCCCTAGAATCATTATGAGGACATAGTCATCATCAGATTTGAAAATAAATCCTTCACTGCTTTCATTTTGAACTTCACCCTTTACTTGACTCAAATTATCTTTATCACATAATGGATGAGGGTTCTCTCAATAAGGGAGCAAGTTTCCAGGAGGAATCTCATTTGCGAAACTTCTTAAAATTCATGGACATAGCCAGGGCAATTTTCTTTGCTTCCTCTAAGAAAAACTTCAACCTAGCCAATATCTGTGATATGTTATAGTTAACATGTAATGAGAACCATAGGCAATGCCATAAATTTATTTAATAAGTGCACATTAAGAAATTTGAAATCCACATAGATTGCTTACCACACCATATAAGTATGGCACGCTGGTCCTACATATGGCAAAGATTGGTTTGTGCACCTACAAAATTGTCTCTACCTGCCTGATAAAAATAATTATTTTATTTATATAAAATATACTTTCTCTGCAATCCATCCTAAACATCCTCTACCCTCAGTTATCACCTTTGTAGCACTTCTTGGCTTACCTAGTGGTAAAATCCAAAACCTCATTACTGAAGGGTTCAATCTCTTTGGAGATAGTCATACCCTTCTCAGGGTTGCTACATATGTCCATTCACAGCTACGACTGAGCAAGTGGGTAGCAAGGAACACCCCAAGTAGACCACCTTGGTTCCACCCATATTCTTCTTGCCCTAGTTTTGTAAAAGTAGCCCTATCTCCTTCTGCCAATTAGGTCATTATCTTCACCAAGATGAAGAATACATTCTTCTTAACTTGCTAGTCCTTGGACATGAGGAACCCAAAGTGATCTGGCAAAAGCCATGGCTTGTAGTTCAATGGGTCCCTAGCTACGTTCTGTCACAAGAGTGTGGCTCCTCTTGTGACCAGGCACTCCAATCCTGCAGAGCCTAGAGTTGCAGGGATGAGAGGCAAAAAGTCCCCAGAGGGTCACTGAGAGTTATGTAAATGGGGCGATTCTTGCTTCCACTCTTTGGTCTCCAGACGTACACGCTCTTCCTACTGGAGCCACACTGACGTCTCTCATGGCACTCCATCCTTTCAGAGCATTTTATTTAGAGAAACTACCTTACATGTGCCTTCAGCGGGATGCTCCAGTACTCTATGAGGCAGGATGCTTCTCTCTGGCACAGTAGGTGATAAATGGATCCACTGCTATGGAGTGGTGGCCCTGGTCAGATGTTATGTCATTTGGGAGTCCATCTGTAATTCTGTAATACCCCAGATAGTGATGCAAGCTGAGAATCTGTGGAGAGGAAAAGCAAACTCATACCCAGAATAGGTAACTATCCATAATATGGAGAACAATTAGCCCTTCTGAGGTGAAAGGGGCTTCTCAAGGAATGGTGCCAAATTAGTGACCATTGGTTTCTGTTGCTTGTAAGTTGAATTCAGAGGTAATAGTAGCTAGATCTGCCTTGGCAAGTGAGAGTACAGGTTGTTGAATCCACATGTAGCCTCCATCTCTGCTACCATGCCACTCTGTTTATGTGCCCTTCTAACCAGTTTTGAGATGACCAATGATAAAACCTGCTTAACATTAACCAGTGGACTTTCTTGGACATTAATGTATGAAACTAAAGTTTTAATATTTTTTACCATTCCTATAAATCCTCCTACTTGTCTCTACCCCAGAACTTCTTGTCTGTGATCTTCCAAGTGTTTTTCTTTTCAGGCCCCTGACTGTCCCATTAAGCTGTTGGCCACTCCTTCAAAATCTATCTGTTCTCACATTAAGGTGCTTTTCCTTGCACACAAAGTTAATAATGAAGCACAACAGTTGTTGATTGGAAAAATTTTCCCTCTCCACTGTTTTTCAAGGCTATCCCTGAATATGGCTATATACAACTGCCATCCATTTTTAGCTTGTACCACATACTGAGACGACTCAAATGTAAGCCAAACTTGACTTTTTTCTCCTCCTTCAGCTGGTCATTATGTTTCCTTCCACATTCATACAGGTGATTTAGGAGAATGGTGCTGCTATTAACTATGGTAGGGGTCTGGGAAACCTGCTCGTGCAGTTTATTTGTGCTGTGATCTTCCTTTCAGCTGTAGTTGTTAAGGAGCATCTGAGAATTTTGCCCCCAGGGATGCTGTTTTAATTTAGAGTCTGTATTTCTACCAACAGTCTGTTCAGGCCTTTTCTATCAAGCATATCCTAATTCTTTCAGAATCTTCCTCTTATCCATTAAAAAAGCCACCCCAACATGTTTGGTATTTGCAAACCACATGTCCCACTTCTCCAGTACCAAAATCTGTTTTAGTTTGCTAGTGCTGCTGGAATGCAATATACCAGAAATGGGTTGGTTTTTCTAAAGGAGATTTATTAAATTACAAGTTTATAGTTCTAAGGCCATAAAAATGCCCAAACTAAGGCATCCAGAAAAAGTTACCTTGACTCAAGAAAGGCTGATGACATCTGGAACATCTTTAGGTCAGCTGGAAAGACAAGTGCCTGGCATCTGCTGGCCCTTTGGCTTCTGGGTGCAAACAGCTTCCCTGGGGGCATTTTCTTTCTGCATCTCCAAACATCTGTGTTAGCTCTGAGCTTTCTCCAAAATGGTTCCCTCTTAAAAACAACTCTAGTAAGAGTAAGCAGACTAAAACCCATGTTAAATGAGCAGTTACATCTCCATGGAAACCACTGAAACAAAAGGTCCCACATATAATTGGGTGGGTCACATCTCCATGGAAAAAATCTAATCAAAATGTTCCACCCTAAACAATAGCTCTGTCCCCACAAGGCTGGATTGGGAAAAAGAACATGGCTTTTCAAGGGTATATAACATTTCAAACCAGCACAGATGCCATACTTTATTAACTTTTCCACAACTCCCTATTGATCAAGCATCCTTGGCTGCTCCTCCATCTTTGCTGGTCATTACGGTAAATGTGGCCTTCTGACTGACCTCTCTTACTTCAGTACTACATCATCCCATGGCTGTTAATGAGTCCATCTATTTACCATTGTCCCTGGCCTGCAGAGGGGTACACCCCTGAACTTTTGAGTGTTGCTGGTACCCTTTCACCAGCACATTCTCGATGGCCTTGGTGAATGGTTTCTTCTGCTCTCCTTCCCCCCTCACACCTTATGGAACATAATTTTGTGGGAGTCTTCTGATTTTACATAATATATCCACTCCAGCATTCCACTTCCTGCAGCCTTTTTATTCCCTCCTCAACCACATGCCAGGGGAAGTCAGGAACATCAGCTTAGCCCATCATAGCACATCATTTTTGCTAGGTTTGTAAGAGCCACTCTAGCTGCAAATTTCTCTCAGCCCCTTGGCTTCTTTCCAGAGTAGTAAATCCCATGTTCTGAGCAAGTGACACAAGTTTATGAATTCTTGCTTATTCAGTCTTATGTTCTGATTCTGTTGATTAAGCACCCTTAAAATTCAGTCCCAGTGGTATTCCCCCATCTTCCACCTATACATGCTGACTAATTCTTAAATGTCCTTCAGAGAGAACTCTCTTTACTTCCTTGTCAGCCCAGTATGCACACTTAGGTGGGCTATATGGAGATTTAATCCTAGTTAGCCTGGGAGCCAAGAGTGCATGCAAAGAGCATCTCCTGAGGGGGACACCTGTTGCTTTCTGGTGAAGAGGACTCTGCACTATCTTTCTCTTGGGGCTGCTCACTCTTCCTCCACAGAGGTATGCTACTGCTACAAGCTGACATTTGAGGGGGATTTTCCAGAGTTAAAAGTTATGGAGATATCCCCATTTTATATTTCAGAAGTTTTTCCCAACCTCTGCCCTTACCCTAGCAAACAGTCCTGCTTTGGCTGAACATTTAAAAATCACTAGAGCTCTTGGACCTCAACTATCAGATCTTGATTTTTTTGTTTTCCCACTACAGGAGATAAGGGCTGTTTTAGTTTGTTAAGTGCTGCTAGAATGCAATATACCAGAAATGGAAAGGCTTTTAAAAAGTGAATTTATTAAGTTAAAAGTTTACATTTCTAAGGCTATAAATGTGTCCAAATTAAGGCATCCAGATAAAGATACCTTGACTCAAGAGAGGCTGATGTCTGTTACATGGGAAGACATGTGGCTGGCATCTGCTGGTCCATGTTCCCAGTTCTACTGCTTTCAGCATCTGAAAGCATCATCTCTCCATTTCTTCTTTTTGTTCATTCCTCGCCTTCTTCATATCCTCCCTCAATTCATTGATTTGGTTTTTGATGAGGTTTTCCATGTCTGTTTGTATATTCTGAATTAATTGTTTCACCTCCTGTATCTCATTTGAACTATTGGTTTGTTCCTTTGACTGGGCCATATCTTCAATTTTCCTGGTGTGATTTGTTATTTTTTGCTGGTGTCTAGACATTTCATTACCTTAATTAGTTTATTCTGGAGATTGCTTTCACTTCTCCTACCTAGGGTTTTCTTGCTAGATGAATTTATTGTCTATCTGTTCTTTGACCTTCAGTTCAGCTTTTTCTGGACCTCTAGCTTAGGTTTTGTTTAACAGAGGATAATTTTTCAGTTCTTGTTTCTTGCCCTGCTTGTATGGTGCCTTTTCCCTCCCCACCCTTAGGAGGGCCTACGTAGGTATTATAGACTCCAGCTGGGTTTTCCAGACTAAACTGGCCTCCTATCAGGGGGAAGGAGTCACCTGCGTCAGTTTTCCCTGAGGGTGAGACCCAGCAGGTAGAAAGACTTCCCTGTGAAGTCTCTGGGCTCTGTTTTTCTTATCCTTCCCAGTATGTGGCACTTGTCTGCCTGCGGGTCCCACCAGCAAAAGATGTTGTGGCACCTTTAACTTTGGCAGACTCTCCCTGCTGAGGGTGTGGTGGAGACAGAGGAGAGGTTGTAGACTGGTTTTAATGGCTTCAAATTGCCAAGCCCTGGGGTCTGAACTCCTTGAGGGAGGGATTCCACCTGAGTTGGGCTTCACCCCTCCCCTGGGGAAGGCACAGGTGGAAGACAGCCCTGAAAGCAGTCCATTTCTGCCTATGCCTGGGGCAGCTGCAGCCTGAGAAGTCCCACCACTGAATCCAGAGGCAGCCAAGCCTCTGTAAAAGACAGCCACAAAAACCTTCATTTCCTCCCCTTTCCTCTTTTTCAGTTAGCCCAATGAGTGACCTCCACCTTGATCAGGTTCACCTGAGCTGGGGCCTATTTTTAGTAGTCAGAATTTGTTAATTAATTCCACAATAGGCATTTAATTGTGCTCAGTCCCTGCTGTTGGTAAATTTCCTTTCCTTTCCCCTCTGGGAAGCAGCCTGTGGGGGAGGGGCGCTGGCCGCCATGGCTTGGGGAACTCACGGTTCTGGGGAGGCTTGCAGCCGATCCAGCTGGTCCAGACTGGGGTATGCTGTGTGTCCAGTCACTGACATGGCTCCAGGAGCTGTTCTGTACTGTTTCTGGTTATTTAGTAGTTGTTCTGGAAGATGAACTAAAACGCGCACATTGCTAAGCTGCCATCTTGGCCAGGAGCAGTAGTTTCCTCTCTAAGCAACTTGGGCCTCCACTTAGCGATTCTGGAACACAACTCTAGGTTCCGGCTTGCTTAGCATGTGTGCCAGTTTGAAACTGTTGTGCACCCCAGAAAAACCATGTTCTTTAATCTTGATTCAATATTGCTTGGTGGGATCTTTTTGATTAAGTTGTTTCCATGGAGATGTGACCAACTCAAATGTGAGTGGGACCTTTTGATTAGGTGGTTTCCATGGAGATGTATCTCAACCCATTCAAGGTGGGGTCACTTCTGGAGTCCTTTAAGAGGGAATCATTTTGGAAAAAGCTTCAGAACCCACAAAATCAGAGACCTTTGGGGATGCAGAAGGAAAATGCTCCTAGATGACGGAAAAGGAAAAGCCATGGAGAAAGCTAGCAAACATCACCATGTGCCTTCTCAGCTGACAGAAAAACACCAGATATCATGGGTCTTTCTTGAGTAAAGATATCTTTCCCTGGATGTCTTAGTTTGTATATTTTTTATGGCCTTCTAACTGTTCACTTGCAACTCAATAAATTCCCCTTTTAAAAGCCATTCAGGGAGGTGTGATGGTGGCTCAGTGGCAGAATTCTTGCCTGCCATGCTGGAGATCAGGGTTTGATTCCCAGTGCCTGCCTATGCACCAAAAACAAAACAAAACAAACAAAAAAAAAAACCATTCAATTTCTGGTATATTGCATTGCTGCAGCTTTATCAAACCAAAACAGCATCTCATTGGAAGGCACATGGCTATGTCTGCTGAGCTCTGCATCTCCAGACATCCATGTCTAGGCATCTGCTCCCTCTGTCAGCACTCCAAGCATCTCCAAATGTCTGTGTCTCTGTCAGCTGTCTCACTTCTGAGGTTTCTCCAAAATGGTTTCCTTTTAAAGGACTCTAGTAAACCAATCAAGACCCACCTTAAATGAGCAAAGTCACATCTCCATCTAATCAAAAGGCCATACCCACGATTGAGTGGGTCAATCTCCATGGAGACAGTCTACCCTACAATAGTGAATCAGGATTAAAGGACATGGCTTTCCTGGGGTACACAACACTTTCAAACTAGCACAAGGCCCTTTATATAAATGACCACCATTTGCCTCATATGCTTAGTCTTTAAGTTTTTGTTAATAGCCGTTCATTTCTCATTTTCCCTTTGTGGGGCTTCAATACAGCTAACCAACTCGACTGTAGATTTTGGTCTTCCCATATTTTCCAAATGCCTGAATCATCACATTGGCAAGGGCATTCCCCTCCTCAGGTCAACACCTTCCCCAAATAGTCCCAAACTATTTTTTCATCTCCTGCAATCTGCCTTCTCCTACAAGTATCTCAAGCTCCTCATCATTCTCCAAACATTTCCTGCTGCATCTTGCCTACATGCCTTTGCCTGTCATAGTCTCTCTGGTTTTCCAGTCTTATGAACCTATAGTTCAGGGTGCAGAAGCATCATCTCCTGGATCTGGAAGAGTAATAGGAGGACATACATTTGGTTTAGGTCTGACCAACCTGGGTTGTAATTCCAGTTCTATCACTTGTTCCTGCAAGGATCCAGCAGCTCCCCCAGCACATAACCACTTCTGCTTGTGTTCAGTTTGTAGGGATAATGTGCTTCCTGATTGGCCCCAAAGCACATCAGGCTATGGTGAGGGTTGTAGTAAATGGGATCAGATCAGGTGTAAATGGGAGCTGGACTGGAGTTTAGTCTTTTTAAATGCATCTAAGCACTTTGAATGCATGAGTAGGTAAAGGCTAAACTACCTGTGCAGGATTTGGGAGCCCTACAGCAGTCTGAAATGCTGCAGTAGTGATGGCTGGAGTGGTCAGATGTGAAGCAGTTGAGTTAGTGGTTGAGACTTTTGAGCCAGATGGATCTAGATTCAAATCCTCACTTTGTGATTCCTTAGTTGAGTGACAATGGGCAACTGACTCAAGCTCTCTGAGACTCAGATTTCTCATGGGAAACCTAGGAAAAAATAAACCTATCTCACTTCATGGTCATGAGAATTTAGCTGAGAGAATGCATAGAAAGCATTAGTGCTTCACTCCACACAGAATAGAGGCTGGATAAAGCTATGTGGAGCATTGACTAGTTCCACATTCCTATCCTGGGTGAGGTTTTTTCTTTAGGATAGAGAACGTGTCATAGATGGTGAAAGAGATCTCCTAAATGGAATGCATACCTGATAAGCCCAGCTGGTTTTGTCTTTAAAGCTTCTTTCCAGACTCTTCTCTGTGTATTCAGTGCTTCAATTTCTGCCCGTGTTGCTGAGCACAGTTCCCCCCAGCTTATGCCCACTGCTTTGAATCTCATTTATTTCCTCACTTCATTAACATCTACCTGGTCTTCCTTACTTTGATTAGGGCCCTGCTGGGGAGCCACCTAATTAACCTGGTTAAGCAATTAAGGGCAGGGCATTAGTGAGTTGTAATGCCGCATTCCTCCTAGGGAGTCTGAAATACTTTAATCGGCACCTCCTTAACTATATATGCAAAGGAGTGACTAATGGGGCTAATTTCAGAGCCCTTACAAGGTCAACATCTCTGGGACAATAACCTGAATAAAATCCAATTGGAGGACTGAACAGAATGAGTGCCAGAGAGTAGTTGAAAACAGGGCTCTCTTATCTCTTAAAGCTGGGTCATGTTGCCGAGAGAAGCAAACTGCTTCAAGGAGCAAAGCAAGCTGAACTGTACAAGGGAGAGAGTCCAGACAACTGCATTTCTGTGCCACTTCTTTGATTTGGGGCCTTTACCTCTCTTCCCTACACTGTCAAGATACCCCTTTCACTAGTCTATCTTCTTCCTTGAACAAGTCTCTTTCTAATCTTCCCTAGACCACCACTGGGGAAACTTTAGAAGATATACTAAGGAAGACATCCCCTTGCTGACAATCCCTTATTGGGTTCCCATTACCCTCATGGTAAAGGGTTTCAGCCTGAAACACAAGCCCCTCTTCCCTGGCCTCTGCTCCTTCTCCAGGCTCATCTCCTGCGACTGTCAGATGACTCACTATTTCCGAAAGTCCTCTGGGCCTAACATTTGTAGTTCCTGTGGAAACCCAGGGCCTGGGCCCTGTCCCCTCCTCCATTTTGAGAGTAAGTCATGCTGCAGCCTATATGGCAGACAGGGACAGATGTTAAAGGTCAAAGCCACTGCTCATTTCAACTTTCACGAGACTCTGCTGAACCAATCTCACAGGTCTCTTGAACTTTATGAGCCTTATGCCTCTTTTCCTCTGCTCTTTCTCTTTTAGTTCTGGGTGGATTGTTGACTCATTTCCAACTGGCCACCCTTGGGGAAACCTTTCTTCCTTTAAGTAAGCCCCTAATTAAACTCATGGGTAACTCATGACTGGTGTGCTCATTGGTTTTCAGGTTATACTGGGTTGGAACAGTTCCCAACACCTGGGCTGTCTTCTCCCTAACTCCACCCCACCTCCAACTCCTCATGCTCCATTTCCCTTCACTGCCTGGTGAACTCCTTCCTCTTTCAAAAATCCTGTGTTATCACATCCAGGTGAAGTCCCCATTCTCGCCTCACCCTGGCAAAGTGAGCCGTTCTCTCATTTGTAGTACCAAGCATATGTCTATTATAACATTTCTGTATTTAAAAAGTTACTTGTTCCCCCAACCAGGACCATTCCAGCCAATCCTAAAGAACACCTAGGGCAATTTATAAGATTCCACAAGGGTTCCAGACACTAGACTAACTTGCCAGAAACCTACAACCTCCAGATGGGTCCTTGGTCCAGATAAGTCCTGAAACCTAGCTCAGCCTCTCCAGAAAATCAGGTAGTTTTATCTCCCTACCTCATAATAGTGACAGACTCTTCCAGTATAAAAATTTAGAATGGCCTTAGCCCAAACAACCCCACTGAGAGGTATGGAAAGATCAAAGGTGATTATGGAATTATACATAGAAGATAGGGCTTAACGAATATGAATTCTGAATCATTAAATCGATATCTCTTTTAGTCTCCGGTATTTTAGAGCAGCTAGAAGTAAAAACCTAAAATTGTGAGACTGTAACCTATGTCAAAGTCTGAAATATGTTCTACAACTAATTGTGGTGCTGTACTTGGAAATTTATAGCTTTTTTTGTATATATGTTATTGTTCACAAAAAAAGGAGGAAAAAAGTCAATTGTGATGATAAGAAAGTATTTAAGCCCTCTAGCTTCCTATATTCTGGAGCAGCTAGAAGGAAAAATATGAGAGGATCATATGGTAGCCCATGACAAACTCTGGGATCTGTCCTGTAATCACTTTTTAAAGAGTGCTTTGAAAACTATTGCTTTTTTATTTCTTTGCTTTGTATTTATGTGTTATACTATATAATAAAAAAAGCCTTAAAAAAATTACTTGGGCATTGCGATGGTGGCTCAGTAGTAGAATTCTCGCCTGCCAGAACACCAGAGACCCAGGTTCGATTCCTGGTGCCTGCACATGCGAAAAAAAAAAAAAAAGTTACTTGTTATACATTTCATCCCACACTAGGCTGGAAGCCCTTTATTATAGATTGAATTGTGATTCCCCAAAAGACATGTTCAAGACCTCACTCCCATTCTGTGATTGTTGAACTTATATGAAAATAGGATCTTGGAAGTTGCTATTAGTTAAGATGAATCCAAACTGGATTAGGGTGGGCCCTAATTGAATTTAATTGGCATCCTTATAAGGAGAGGAGATTTGGACATACCCAGGGAGTGGGGAGAGAGAAAGAGAGCAAGAGAGACAGTGAGCATGTGAGAGCACGTGTGCCAGTGACACAGATTAAGTTATGCTGCCAGAAGTCAAGGAATAGCATGGATTGTTGGTCACTCACCACAGGCCAGACAAAAGGCATGGAACAAATTCTTCCCTTTAAGAAGAAGTATGACTCTGCTGACACTTTTATTTCAAACTTCTAGCTCCCAGAACTGTGAGATTATACATTTCTACTGTTTGAACCAACAAGTCTACGGTACTTTGCAACAGCAGCCTGGCAAACTAAAATGTATTTGAGCATTTGGAGCATGTCCTTTTTACATCTGATCATCAGCCTCAGAGAGGGTGTCAAAAGGTGATCAGTAACTGTGTTCTGAGTGAAATGAATATGGGTATGAATGATGAAAATTTAATTTGCATTCTGTATCTAAGCATATTGGGCAATTTATTTCATCTCTCAGTGTCTGCATTTCCAATTTTGGCAAATGGGAATAAAATACTTAACTATGAAGACAGAAATGAGATTTTATGTGCATGAAGTGGCCTGCCTGATGCTGGATGCCGAACAGATCGTTATGTAGGGCTGCCACTCCCACTTTTATCTACCTTGGTGTATGTCAGAGTTGCGTTACAGTATTTTCATATACACTTGAAAAGCCAATGGAGATATCAAGAAACTAAGGGGAAACCAATATTTGCTGAGCCCCTTCTATGTGCCTAGGCTTGTGTTTGGCCTTTTACACAGTTCCCAAAAGCCCTTTTCTCTACCTTGGGTGCTTGGGACTTGCCCCTTGCTGACAGCCAATAGTTGAAGAGTAATAGTAATTGCTTGATACATATTTAATTTAAAGGAATCGACTATAATATTTTCCATATTGATTGCTGGTTTGAGGACCATTTTCCTCTGCTGTACCTTTTCAGTAATTAAGTTGCAGATTTTCCTTGAACAAGTACTATTATGTTGACAGATTTATATCCTGTTACTGTTGATTGCTTGAAAGAGACTAATTCTTCATTTTGGAATAAATGGGTTTGGCTCTATTTTAGTTTCCTAGGCTGCTCAAGATGCTACCCTGAGAAAGGCTGGCTAAATCAATGATAATTCATTAACTTACAGTTTTGAGGCTAAAAGAAAGTCCAAATCAATGTATCATCAAGGCGCTGCTTTCTTCCCAAAGACCAGCATTCTGGGGCTGGCTGCTGGTGATCCTTGGCTCCATTGTCATTATGGTAAGGCACATGACAGTGTCTGCAGGTCTTTCTTTTCTCTTCTGGGTTTTGTTAATATCAGCTTCTTGCTTCTATGGCTTGTGTTCTTTCTGTTTGAATTTCAATCTCTTATAAAGGACTCCAATAATAGAATTAAGACTCATCCTGGTTGAGATGGGACACACCTTGACTGAAGTAGCCTCATCAATGGATCCACACCCACAGAAATTGATTAAATTTAAGAACATGTTTTTCTGGGGTACAAACAGCTTCAAACCATGCCAGGCTCCCAGTTTATGCCATCTTTATGAGTAAAGAATTCAAAAAGTTAAATCTGTGCTGTAAAATGGCATCTTCTCTACCAACAGCAAATAAAAGGAGTGGAAGACACTGAGAAATAGAGAGAAAGAGAGAGATTTCTACATGTGTATAGGCACATGGAGAGATAAATAACTCCTTCATTTGATAGATATTCAAAGCATACTACTAGCCTGATATCCTGATATAGCCTATTTGTAAAATGCTAGGAGAATCAAGGAACAGTAAGGGATTCATATTGCTAAGGACTGTCTGTTCAAATAAATTGACAAGCACATCTTTCAAGAGCCAGAATAAGACCTTCTGGATACAAAAGTGGAAACACTACAATGAGGTCTTGTTTACTGAACACTTTTTAATCAGAGGGAGGGGACAGTTAAACATAATTTCCTTGGCTTTGTGCAAATTCAGTACCTAGAGAGGACTATCTAGCCCTTTGCTACCAGATCTGAATTGTAATAGATGCTGTTATTTATTGCTTATAGAATATTGTCTCTTAAGAAATGTAAACCCCAAAGGATGCATATATAATAGTAAATTGCTGTTGCTTAATTTTAAAATGTTTATTTAAGCAATAATTCATAGAATGCCTATTATGTGCCAGCTAGTGCTTCAGACACTGGAGATTTAGTTGAGAATAAAGCAATGTCCTTGCTATCATAGAATTTATATCCTGTGTGTTGGGGTAGGAGGTTAGAGAAGAAAACATGGCTGTTAAATAGACTAATGAACAAGAAAAATATCAGAGAGTAAAAAGTGCTATGCATAGGCACCTTAGTTTCATAGGGTTCCCATAATAGAGTATCACAAACTAGATGGCTTAAGGAAATTTATTATCTGAGTTCTGGAGGTTAGAAGTCCAAAATCAAGGTATTGACAGGACCATGCGTCCTCTGAAATCTGCAGAGAAGAATCTTTCCCACACCTCTCTCCTGGCTTCTAGCAGTGGCTCTGGCATTCTCTGCCTCAGTCATCACATGACATTCACCCCTCTACCATATGTCTTTGTCCTGGTTTCCTCTTCTTATAAAGACACTAGTCATATTGGATTGAGAGCTCCTTGTTCCAGTATGACCTCATTTTAATTTGCCTAATTCTGCCTATAACAGTTCTATTTCCAAACAAGGACACATTTTGAGATACTGGGAATTAGGACTTCAACATATCTTTTTGGGGATGCAAGTCAAACTATAACAACAGTGGGATGGGCTTGGCATGTTGGGGTACAGAAGGAAGGTCAACATGGTTGGAGTGAAGTAATAATTGTAGTAGTAGTGGCTAGTGAGGTGAAACACCAGGCTTGGAAAGTCTGAGCACTGCATTTGGATTTTATTCTCAGTGCAATGAGAAGCTATTGGAGGGATTTTAATCAGAGTCGTGACAGAATCTGAAGAACATTTAGAAGTGTGGGTGAAAAACAGATTCCAGAGAGTCAGGAATGGAAGCAAGATTTCCAGTTAGAAACTTTGGTTCTGAGTCAGAAAAGATATAACAGTAAAGACTAGACAGATATGAGTGGGGATAGAATGGGTGTGAAGATGCTACAAATGATTCACATATGGTTTCTGTTCATTACTTGCTCATGAAAGTTTACTAAAGAAAAGTTCAGGCATGGGAACAAGTCCTCATGAGAAAATGTTCCAAAACTGCTAAAGAGGTGGCAAAAACCCTGGAATATCTTTGTCTTTTTGACATTTAAATGCTAAGCATAATCCAAGCACTACAATTCATGCACTGTATGCATTATCTCATTTAATCTTCATTGCAACCCTATTAAGGAAATGTTACAATTATTTCTATTTTATGCAATGGAGAAACTGAGGCTTAGAGGTTCAAGATCACACAGCTAATAAAGGGTATAACTTAGAACTTGTATTTGAGGTTTGTTTCTGCCCAAACCAATTAATTTAACTACCACCCTAAACTGCCTTCTGTTAGGTCGGGGGAACGGGGAAGGGCACTGCAACTGGAGCTGTCACCCC
>PVIY010047995.1:0-17544 GCA_004026745.1 Myrmecophaga tridactyla | reverse complement strand
ATTTTAGGTATTTGATCTATTTTAAGTGAATTTTTGTACATAGTGTGAGGTACTAGTCCACCTTCATTCATTTGCATATGAACATCCAGTTTTCCTAGCTAAATTTGTTGAATAGACCACTCCTTCTCATTTGTGTGGTTTTGGCACTACTGTCAAAAATTAGTTGGCTGTTCTGAGATGCTGAGCTCTTTGTGTGTAGTTAGGTCATTCAGTGGAAATTTGGGTATTTGCATGACACCTGTGACTCAGAGCTAGAGATCTGCAGCTACAAAAGTCAACAGTAACACATACAGCAACTGTTAAATACATTGAAAAAGTGATTAGACATCAATGAGAGATAGTAATGAGGTTGATCTGGGTAGGACCAAGGTAAAGGATTATATGGATTGTATTTTAAATTTTTGACTTTTGTGTGGGACCAAAGGAAGAGAAGTTTGTTTGGTGCAAAATTTATATTTTGACAGCACACCATCTAATTTAACTTGTATTGTTGGCTTAATTTAACACCATAATTGAATGGAACCATGAATAAAGAGCGAGATTTTGTTGGTTTTCACAGGTTGATGTAAAACTCCAATACATCCCAGAGCAAACTAAGCAGAAGATTAAAATTTTTAGCAAAGTCTCCTTGAGGACTGAAGAAAAAGGTGGAAATACTAAACTTCCCCACTTGGGGAAGACCTGACATTCTTGTAAGCACTGGGGACTGCCAATTTGTTGGGGCAGGCCCTTGATCTTGGGGCTTATCCTATAAAAGAAATTACTTCCAAAGGAAAAACCAAGCCTACTTATGATTATGCCTGGGTCACTCCCAGAGAACCACATTTGTTGCTGAGATGTCACCTCTCTGTCTCTAAACCAACTTTGCAGGTGAACTCACTGCCCTCCCCACTACTGTGACATGACTCCCAGGGGAATAAATTTCCACAGAAACATGGGACATGACTCTGGCACAAGCCTGACCTTTTTGGCATTGTAAGAGGGGAAAAGCTTTCTTGATCAAAAGGGGAAGATAAATGAAACAAATTAAAGTTTCAGTGACTGAGAAGTTTAAAATAGAGTTGAGTGGTCTTTCTGGAAGTTATTTTTATGCAGTATATAGATATCCCTTTTCAATTTTTGGTGTATTGGAGTAGGTAGAGGGCAATACTTGAAACTGTTGAACTGTAATCCAATAACCTTGAATCTTGAGGAAGATTGAATAACTGTAGAGGTTTTATGGTGTGAACATAAGAGTGTGAAAACCTTGTGACTGATATTCCCTATATCCAGTGTATTAACAGATGAGTAAGATGAGAAAGACCAAAAAATAAAAATAAACAGTAGGGGAATAAAGAGGTATGGGATGTCTGGGGTGTTCTATTTTGCTTTAATTTTTATTCTGTTTTTATTGTTTCTGGAGTAATGAAAATGTTCAAAAATCAATTGTAATGATGAATGCACACCTTTATGATGATACTGTGAACCACTCATTGTATAGTTTGGATGATTATATCTCGATTAAAAATCATAAAAGAAAAAATCAGTTTGCCTTAGATGAGGGTTTATTTCTGAAATCTCAATTCAATTCCACTAGTTTATATATCTATCTTCTGATTTGATTACTGTACATTTATAATAAATTTTAGGATCAGGAAGTGTGAATACTCCAAGTTGGTTCTTCTTTTGCAAGATGGCTTTAGCTATTTGGGTTCCTTACCCTTCCATATAAATTTAATGATTGGTGTGATGGTTAAGTTCATGTGTCAGTTGGCTAGGTTATGGTGTTCAGTTGTTTGATCAAGCAAGTACTAGCCTGATTATTAATGTTAGGATATTTCATGGATTTAAAGCATCAGGAAGTTGATTGTATCTATAATTTTGATTACATCTAAAACCAACTAAGAAGAGTGCCTCCAAACAATCAGAGAAGTCTAATCCAATGATTGAAGTCTTTAAAAGAAGAAGTGATGATTTCAACAATCAAAATGAAGAATTACCTTCTCTATTTCAACTGGCCAGCTCTTCCTGGGGACTAATTAAAAACCTTCATTGGAACATGCCAGTTTGTGGCCCACTCTACGGAATTCAAACTTTCCAATTCCCATAGTCTAAGAGCCAATGCCTGTATAAACCTTATAACATTTATATTATGTCTGTGTGTGTGTGTGTGTGTTTGTATCTTCTTGTTTCTGTTCCTCTGGACAACCCAGACTAATATATTTGGCTTTACCATTTGTGCAAAGAAGGCAGTGGAATTGGGATTGGGATTAGGTTGACTCTGTAAATTGTTGTGGGTAAAACTGACATCTTAATATTTAGTCCTTCAATCCATGAAGACAAAATATCATTCCATTTGTTTACATCTTCCTTGACTACTTTTAGCATTGTCTGCAGTTTCCTGTGTACAAGTCCATTATATCCTTGGTTAGATTTATTTCTAGATATTTGATTATTTTAGCTTCTAATGGAAATGAACTTTTGCCTTGATTTCCTCTTGAGAGTCTACATTGTTAGTGTATGGAGACACTACTGTTTATTACAAGTTGATCTTGCACATGCCACTTTGCTGAATTTATTAATTCTAGTGGCATTGACGTGGATGCCAAACTTCTTTGCCTATAGTATCAAGCCATCTTCAAATCTGGAAAGTTTAATTTATTCCTTTCTAAGTTGGATGCCTTTTATTTCTTTATCTTGCCTAATTGCTCTGGCTAGAACTTCAGTATAATGTTGAATGTCAGTGGTGATAGTGGGTTCTCTAGGGAAACAGAACCAACAGGAGATATCTGTAAATATGAGATTTTAAAAAGTATTTCATGCAACTGTGGGGATGCATGAGTCCCAATTCTGTAGGGCAGACTGCAAACTGGCAACACAAATGAAGGTTTCTGATGAATTCTCCAGGAAAGAATTTATCTGCCTAAAGTAGAGATGAAACTTCTCTCTTCTGACTGCTGAAGTCATCACCTCTCCCTTAATAGTTGTCAACTGATTGGATTAAAACCAACTGATTGGATTCTCTGATTTCAGAAGATACTTCCCTTAGTTAATCATAGATATAGTCAGCCATAGAGTCAATGAACTGACTGGTGGTATAAGTCCATGAAATTTCCTTGCAGTAATAGTTAGGCCAGTGCTTCCTTGCCAGACAACTAGGCATCATCTCCTGGCCAATTTGATGCCTGAAACTAACCATCACAATCTACCCCCTGTCGACTTAGCAGCTATACACATCACCTTAAACCATAATTAATCTTTAAATAAAACACAACAGACATATTTTTCACCAAACAATACTCAACTGTACTGTATACAACCAGAAATGCACTAAATTTCTCCAGAATAGGGTGTGAGTCCTTGCATAACATTCACTCTTAAACTTGATATCTTATAACTTAAATACTATGACATGAATAATACAACCTATATCATATGATAAGGAGATAAAACAGAGAGAGAAATAAATAGATTTGTGTTATATATAAATACAACCATACTCATAACAAAACAAAGGAAAAATAGTCATACCATTACAGTCTTTTTCTCTGTAGCTGATTACATGGTTATAGATTATATTTATCACGACCTCTTCCACTACCCATTCCATGTCCCCTTTACCTCAGCAAGCATATCAGGTGGCTGTGGTTCCTTGGAGTGACCCAAACATTTATTTGTGAAATGTCTGGGCCATTGGTAGTCCTGCTTGGACTGGGTTGCTGGAGTTTTCCATTGACTTTAATCATAGGGCATGGCAGTATTAAGAGACACCCCAGGGGGTCTCCAGTATTCCAGGAAAACATGCCTTTACCTTCATTGTATAATTGCAGTTCTATTCCCCCTATAGTCAGGATCAATCACCATATCCAGTACAGTAACCTCTTCCCTTGCGGGTTGATTCAGAGCCAAGAGAAACACAAAGTGGCCAGGTGGCAGTCTTAACTTCTAGTTCAATGGAACATTGTGTGTCTCCTGGTAGGATCCTTCCTCCTTTTGAAACTAAGACCTGTAGATGAACAGAGATTAAGGCCCCAGGGACAGGAAGAAAAAAAATTTGTAGTGGATCACTAGAAGTGATTGCGAGTGGTGCCACTCCCATTTCCACCCCTTGATTGCTGGACCATGAATCCTGGCTATGGGAGAAACAATGCCATAGAATTGATGATATTTCAGAGCATACACATGTCCTAGAAAACATTGCTCCAGACCTGCACAGTATTGTGACCTAGATAACATAATTGAGTCTTCAAATGACCATTGCACCATTCTATCAACCCAGGTGTTTTGGATGATGGGAAACATGGTAAGACCATAGAATTCCATGAGCATGTGCCCATTTCTACCTTTTCATAATATTCACTACCCTTTCCATGATAGAAGAGGTCCAATATAATCACCTTGCCACTAGATAGCAGACTGATCACCCCTGGGAATGGTAGCATATTGGGGACTGAATGTGGGTCATTACTGGCAGATTGAGCACTCAGCAGTGGCTGTAGCCAGGTCAGTCTTCATGAGTGGAAGGCCATATTGCTGCATAACCTCCATCCCTAACATCATGACCAATTTATTCAATGACAGGAGTGGCTGGGAAATAAGACTGACTGGAATCCACTGAAGCGGTTATCTTATCCACTTGATTATCAAACCCTTCCTCTGCTGAAGTCATCCTCTGGTGAGAATTCACATTGGACACAAATATCTTCATGTTTTTTGCCCACTCAGAACGGTCTGTCCATAAACTCTTCCCTATACCTGTTTGTCAGCAATTTTCCCACCATGTTCCTTCCAATTCCATTACCTTCCAACCAAACTATTAGCAACAGCCCATAAGTCAATATACAAATGCGTCTCTGACCAATTCTCCTTCCAAGAAAAATGAACAGCCAGGACACTCCTCAAAGTTCCATTCATTAGCAGGATTTGTCCTCACCACTGTCCTTCAGGTACATCCCAAGAAAGGGATGCAGTGCTTCATCTGTCTACTTTTGGGTGACATCTGTACATTGTGCAGAACCATTTGTAAACCAGGGCCAAGTTTTCTCTGCTTCAGTCAACTGATTGTAAGAAACTTCCCAAGAAGCCATAGCTCTAGGCTGGGAAACAGAAGGTAATTTTGCATGAGTGTGGACCATAGGCATTTGGGTCACTTTATAATGGAACTTACTTTTGCCTTTAGGCCTTACTCAAAACCTATCTCTAATATACCACTTCCATTTTATAATGGAGTGCTGCTGTGTACACTTTTTGGCTTGGTGGGTCAGACAACACCCAGCTCTTGATAGGCAACTCAGGTCTCATGGTAAATTGGTGGCCCATGGTTAAGCATTCAGTCTCTACCAAGGACTAGTAGTTGGCCAAAAGCTATTTTTCAGAAGGAAAGTATTATCTACAGAGGATGATAAGCCATTGTTCCAAGATCCTAAAAGTCTGCCTCTAACCCTCCCAGCACCACTTGATCTGCTGGATCATATGGCCCAAATGGCAAAGCAACTTGCACAGCAATCTGGAACTGTCACAGAGCCTCTTCTTAATCTGGTCTGCACTTAAAACTAGCAGCTTTTCTGGTCACTCAGTAACTGGACCAGAGTAGCACACCCAAATGAGGAATACGTTGTCTCCAAAATCCAAAGAGGCCAACTAGGCATTGACTTCTTTGGTCATAGGAGGGGCCACATGCGACAGCTTATCCTTCACTTTAGAAGGGATATTTCCACAGGCCCCACATAGGCTGGAGATTGGGACACCTAAAATTTTCACTGAGGTGGAAGTTCCCTTCATTTTTGGATTTATTTCCCATCCTCTCACAAACAAACACTATACCAATAAGTCTAGAGTATTTGATACTTCTTGATCACTAAGTCCAATCAAATGGTGTTGTCAATAAAATGGACCAGTGTGATGTCTGTGGGAGGGATAGATCATCAAGGTCCCTGTGAATAAGATTATGACATTGGGCTGGAGAGTTGATCTATCCCTGAAGTAAGACAGTAAAGATAAACTTCTGTCTTTGCCAGCTGAATTGCAACTGTTTCTGGTGGTCCTTAGAAATAAAAGCATTTTCCAGATCAATAGCTGCATGTCAGGTACCAGGAAATGTGTTGATTTGCTCAGGCAATGAACCTCATCTGGAACAGCAGGTGCAATTGGAGTCATCACCTGGTTAAGTTTATGATAATCTATTGTCAACCTCTAAGACCCATCTGTTTTCTTCACAGGCCAAATAGGAGAGTTGAATGGAGATGTGGTGGGAATCACCACCCCTGAATCCTTCAAACCCTTAAGACAGGCATTTATTTCTGCAATCCCTCTAGGAATCTGATATTGCTTCTGATTTAGTATTTTACTAGGTAGGGGCAGTTCCAGTGGCTTCTGCTTGGCATTTCCTATGATAATAACCCTCACTCCATAAATCAAGGAACCAATATGGGGTTGTGTTGTTAGTTGCTGAATATTCCAATTGTGCATTCCAGAACTGGGGAAATTGCCAGAGAATGGTAATTTCTGTGAAATGGATCTGAGCTACAGCTCTATCAATCACCTGACCTCCATAAGCCTCAATGGAGGGGACCAAGGTGACATTTTGGGTCTCTTGGAATTAATGACACTTCTGAGCCAATGTCAAGTAATCCATGAAATGCCTGATCATTTCCTTTTCCCCAGTGCCCAGTTACCCTGGTAAAAGGCTATAGGTCTCCTTGGGGAAGGGTGGGAGAAAGAATAACAGTATAAATTTTTGGCAGTGTAACATGGTCCTTCTCCAAGAGGCTGTGGGTCTTTAAACTGTCTCAAATCTGGGAACTGATGAAGTGACTGTGACTCTTTGTTTTTGTAATTCAAGTTAGATTTCTGTTCACTTGACCTAGAACTCATCTGCTTATACAGCTCAAACAATAATTTAGTAGACTGTCCATCTATTCTACTCCTAGGAATGCCATGATCTATAAGCCAATGCCGTAAGTCTCTGTGAGTCAGATTATTTTGACTGCTGCTTTGAGTCTGCTGTCCATTATGGTCGCAACACTAACCTTGTCTTTGGTGATTAATAGCTTCCACGTGACTTTTTTCAACTCAGGATCATATCATTTCCATTGTGTTTAAGGATTCTAGCTCAGTGAGACCAGTTCCCATAGTAATATCTGACCTACAGAGAATGATGACTTCAGAGCTCTTCAGAGACACTAGAGCTAGTCTCACAAATTTATTCTTCAAAGTCCTGGTCAAAAGTGTGTCTTTTGGACATTCTTGGGTATGTGAGCATGCCTTCCATGATAAATCCACACTAATAGTCCAATCTCTCCATTTGTACCCTTCATCTACATTATACCAGGGCAGTTCTGGCATTTCAACCTCAGGTAATGTCAGTCACCTTTTGATCCATAATTCAGTCAACTATTAATACCCTTTCTAACCCCTTGCGTTCCAACACTGAATACAGAATACTTGCTTAGTAGACCCATATCAAAAAATTCAGCCTGATCTATCTTTACATTTCTTCTATCATTATCCCATACCCTTAATATTCATTCCCACACACATTCCCCTGATTCCTGTCTATATAAATTGGAAAAATCATGCAGTTCTTTTGAAGTATACTAAACCTCCTCATGGGTCACACTTTGCACCCCACCTTTTGAGGCCTGTTGGGACTTCAATTATAGTTCTTAAAGAAAAGAGGGGTGTTTGGGGTGGGTCATAAAAAGAATTAGAAGTGTCACTCAAAGGAATTACCTCAGGACATTCCAATATAGTTTCATCTGGTGAAACAGGATTAATCTCCCCAGACAGAGGAGAGAGGGCTGCTTCTCCA
Organism: Myrmecophaga tridactyla; assembly: GCA_004026745.1. Classification (NCBI taxonomy): domain Eukaryota; kingdom Metazoa; phylum Chordata; class Mammalia; order Pilosa; family Myrmecophagidae; genus Myrmecophaga; species Myrmecophaga tridactyla. The sequence continues at coordinate 9,755 of PVIY010047995.1, read as the reverse complement.
AGGGAGTTGATTACAAGTTTAGCAGGCACTGAAGGGTTAATCTTTAAGAGTGGTGGTTGGATGGCATACTACAGGACAGTTTAGAGGTCAGTAGCTGTTTCCACAGGACAGGCTGAAGATTGGGTGGATGTTTCCTCAGGGCAGTTTGGAGGTACGGTAACTATTTCCTCAGAGCAGACCATTATATGTTTATCTAGCAAAGACTCAGCAGAATCCAGGGTTTCACTATTCCCACTGCCATCATTATCAATCCATATGTTCCCATCCCAATTATCAAGATCCCATTCTTTTCCAATGACCTTACTTTAACAGCAGACACTGTGCAAGTTTGAGAATTTAGTTCATGTTGTAAATCTGCTACTTGCACATTTCTACTTGGGGTCTGTTTTTCAGAGATCTAAAGAAAATATAATTTTCTTTTGACCACAGAAAATAAAATTTTCTTTCAGGGAACACATGGAAATATTTACATATTTCATATGGCATCTAAGTTGCAAATTTGAAGACTTCAGTTCATCCTTTTATTTCATAACTGATTCCAGCTTATCTAAGAACAACAAGCCAACATCATTATACCACTTAACTCCATAAAACTCTGTTAAAGTGTTAAAAACATTGTCACCCAGAGACTTGCCTTGTAGAAGAATATGATTAGGGGAATGAAATGGTGATATTGATATTTTGCATATCTGAATTACCAACTATGTCATGGACTGTCAGTGTCATCTTGATTATTGGAAATAGAGTCATTAGTGCCTTTGATTTTCATCAGAGTAGAAAACCATTTTTGCATGTTTCTCAATAACGATTCCTAGTACCAAAGTTGTATTGGTCAGGTTTCTCTAGAGAAACAGAGCCAACAGGAGATATCTGTAAATATGAGATTTTATAAAAGTATCTCATGCAACTATGGTGATGCACACATCCAAATTCCATATGGCATGCTGCAAACTGGCAAGTGAATTCTCCTCCTACTAATGTAGAACCATCAATTCTCTCTTCAAATCTGTCAAAATTTCTTCATGTATTTTTCAGCTCTACCATTAGGTATAAATATAGTTAAAATATATGTTCTGTTTTACTTTCTTGGCTGCTAACTTATTGGATCACAGTTTGGAACCTTATAGAATCCCAAAATCAAGATGTCATCAAGAGAATGCTTTCTTCTCTCAGAAGATCATGGCATTCTGGGGCTGGCTGCTGGCAATCTTTGGGTCCTTGGCTTTTCTATCACGTGACAATGCATATGATGGACTCTCCTGGCTTCTCCTTCCTGTTCCAGGTTCCCTTGACTTTCAGCTTCTGGGTACTGCTTATGTTTCTTTTTTTTTTTTCTTTTCTTTTGTTTTCTGTGAACTTTCCTATAAAGTAAGTCCTCAGTTATGGTATTAAGATTCAACCTGATTCATCTGGGACACACCTTAACTGAACTAACCTCATCAAAAGGTCCTATTTATCAAAATTCACACCCACAGGAATGGGTTAACTTTAAGTTTTTCTGGGGTAAATAGCTCCAGTCTACCACATCTTCTTGATCAATTTACCCCTTTTATCATTATACAATGATTTTCTTTGTCCCTCATAACTGTTTTTGATTTAATGTCTATTTTATCTGAATTATACCCACTCTCTTTTGGTTACCATTTTTATGGTATACACTCTTTCCATTCTTTCACTTTCAATTGAGTGTGTCTTTGAATTTAAAGTGAATCTCTTATTGTGCTGGTTTGAAAGGATATACATCCCCTAGAAAAGCCATGTTTTAATCTAAATCCCATTTCATAAAGGCAGAATAATCCCTATTCAATACTGAATGTTTGAAACTGTAATCAGATCATCTCCCTGGAGATGTGATTTAATCAAGAGTGTTTGTTAAACTGGATTAGGTGATGATATGTCCCCACCCATTTGGGTGGGTCTTCACAAGTTTCTGAAGTCCTATAAAAGAGGAAGCATTTTGGAGAATAAAAGAGATTCAGAGAGAGCAGAGAAGAATGACATAGCCATGAGAAGCAGGGAGCCCACAACCCACAGCGTCCTTTGGAGATGAAGAAGGAAAACAGCTCCTGGGGAGCTTCATGAAACAGGAAGCCAGGAGAGAAAGCTAGAATATGACGTGGTGTTCGCCATGTGCCTTCTCACTTGAGAGAGAGATCCTGAACTTCACTGGCCTTCTTGAACCAAGGTATCTTTCCCTGGATGCCTTAGATTGGACATTTCTGTAGACTTGTTTTAACTGGGACATTTTCTCGGCCTTAGAATTGTAAACTAGCAGCTTATTAAATTCCCCTTTTTAAAAGCCATTCCATTTCTGGTATATTGCATTCCAGCAGCTGGAAGGTACAGCATGCTCCTTGGAGACTGGGGAGAGCCTGGGTGCCACCACATGGAGGGGCTGAGCATGTGCCCCAGAAATGGCAGAGAGCCCAGGTGTGGCCCCGATGCCTGGAGAGAGAGGAGCCGAGAAAAAGGTGGTCACCTCATGTTCCCCAAGGTTGATTTGGAAAGATGCTGGACACTACATAGGCTCTTGGAAAGGGTGGGACTGCCACTTTCTAAAGATGAAGGATAAATGACTTTCAGACTTTGAAATCCGATGGTGTTTGCCCTGTAGGTTTTCCTTCCAATTTCTCCCTATGGATCCTGTGAGTGTGTCTCCTTTGCATATTGGCACCAGATAATTTGTTTTGAGAGACATAGGTCCACAGCCAGAAGAGAATTTTTTGCACTTTAATATTGTTTAAGGTGATGTGTGTAGTTGCCAAGTTAACAAGGAGTAGATGTGTGGTAGTTAGATTCAGGTGTCAACGTGGCTAGGTGAAGGTGCCTAGTTCTTTTGCTGTGGACATGAGGCAATGGCATGTGAACCTCATCTGTTGTTGATTGCATCTACAGTCAGCTGGGAGGCATGAATGCTACAATGAATGATGTTTGATTTAATTGGCTGGTGCTTAAACAAGAGCGTTCAATGTAGCACAGCCCAAACAGCTCAGCATACCTCATCTCAGCACTTGCAGCTCAGTCCAGGCCCTTGGAGATGAAGAAAGAAATCATCCTGGGGAAAGTTGTTGGAACCCAAGGCCAGCAGAGATCACTCTGTGCCTTCCCACATAATAAAGAACCGCAGTTGAAAGTTAGCTGCCTTTCCTCTGAAGAATTAACGAAATAAATCCCCTTTTATTAAAAGCCAATCCATCTCTGGTGTGTTGCATTCCAGCAGCTAGCAAACTAGAACACTTATTAACAGCCATAGTTGAGTGATGCTTTTTTATTCATTCTTCCATGAGCTTTGCCTACTATTTTTCTGGCAGCTTTTTCGTGATTCAGCTTTGCCTAGATACTGCAACACTTCAACTGTTTTGTTTTGTTTTCAATTTCGAAGACGATGATTCTGCCAGTTTTTTTTGTTGTTGTCCAAAGATTCTGTGGGAGGACAGCATGTGGAGTATCTTAAGCTATCATGTTGGTCTATCTGAAGACTGTGCATTTGCTTTTAATATTATTTTATTTAGGTGAATGCTCCTTTTCTCAAATTCAAGCTATCAGAATTTGATTTGATTTCTTTTGATTATAAAATAAAATCCCATCCTTGTAATGTCAGCTTTTATTAAACTACATCTGCCTCAATGTAGCACAATTAAAGAGAATATAATGGTAACTTTTACTGGGACTCCCTTATATTCCTTGTTCAGGGCAGAGAAGAGCAAAATAAGGACTGATATCCTCACCTGGTAAACAAATATAAAGAAACAACACCCTGTGTAAAATGTTGACCGTATTCTCCTCTACGCAAGCTCATGTATTGATTTGTGGAAACAGTAAACAGCAAAGAACTTTAAACACAACTTACAGTATATATCAGAATGACAAATGAATTTATTATCATTTCCCAGAAGTTTCACATATGAGGTCTATCCTACATATTTAACTGCATGCTAATTACATAGTATATTACAAATGACACAAAAATTGAAGACATTGCCAACATTTTTTCAGTAGTCTCATAATAGAACTACCCTAAGAAATTGTTTAATGGGGGAGGAAGCATTAAATTAATTGTGGTTTTATTCTCAGAATGAAACAAAATTCATTATTTACCCAGTTAAAAGCATAAAAGAGGTAGTTTTCCATATCCTGAAATGGGAAGATAGCAAAGATACATTAAATATGTTGTAAAAAATGATTTAATAAAGAAGGAAATAACAATGCATTAAATGTTCTTCTATTTGTAGTATTAGAAATGTGTGATATAAAGATACAAAACTAATACAATTATTTGGAAAGAAAGGGGGTAATAAAGATCAACCCTATGATGCATGTTAAATAGAAAGTGAATGAATGCAGCTTATTTAACATAATGAATCTAATCAAAACACTTTATCTAAATATCAAGATTGAAAAGGTTTTTTCCTTCATAAAAGACATACGTTAGCATATTTCATGGTCTAGATTATAAAAATCACATAGAGATTTTACATGACTATCTTGGCAAACTTGTTCATCTGCTCATCTTTAATTTATCCAAATAATGACCTTAATCTTCTACATTAGGTTTCTGATAAATCTTGGTTTTGGAAATAGATACTATACCAAACAATATGTGAAGACAATCTAAACTCAAATCACAGATATAAGTATTCTGTAATTTTACAACTCTTTTAATGTGCCTAAATACTTCACATGTACAATAACAAAATATCCCCTGAGAGTACTCTGTTTGTTTCTCCACTTTGGCTGCGCTCCAACTCTTCCCATCTTCAGCAGAGAGCCAACTCGCCAAAGGGAAAGCTGTGACCCACATCCAGCTGCTGATTGGGATATGCCTCACACCCTGAGTGCTGAGTCTTTCTCTGAGAAATTGGAACAGCTCCTATAGGCTGCTGGGAAGCTTTAATGGAGAGGGGGTAAGTGAACAGATCACCCGTAGAATTGGCCAGATTTCATTTTCCATATTAAATAAGAAACTCAAAGAAGTATTCTTTTCCCTTGTTACTCTTTAATGCTTTGCTTTCTCAACTAAAAATGACCCAGAATCTATCCTGGGGTTTTGGCGTCTCATTTTTATTCTAGTACAAGGCATATAGCTTTATTACGACAATACCAGCTGGTTTACTTTTCAACCAAATATAGCTAACTAGGCCAGCATCAACATCCCACATGGCATAAGGAGGATTAACTCTTGACAGTTCCTGGGTATGTCCCATTGATACACTCTTTAATGTGTAGAGTGATGCCCAGGGCAAGTATTCTTCTGTCTCCGCAAAGGACTGGGCAGCCTGGATCCTGGAGACAACATCTCGGTTTAATTTTTTCATCTGCCTTTGTGATTAAGTTTTTTTGGGGGCACCAGAAGCAGAGGGAAACATTTCAGCTTGAGCGGATTTTTGAAATGAAGGAAGTGCTGTACAGGGAGTCAGAAAATCTGGGCTTTGTTTTTCCATCTGCCTCTTTCTGCCTGAAGAGTCATTGTCTTTCCCTGGGCCATGGTTACAAGTGAAATGATAATAATGTCCACCTTCCAAAGGTAGGGTCCTGTATTAACTAAAATATGAGACTCTTTGCAGATCTAGGTTTCAGCCACAGCAAAAATAAATAGGTTGATCTTAAATTTACCAGTTTCCAAAGGAACTCCTTACGCTGATGATAGATCATAGCAAAAATTTCCGAAACTATGCCCACCACTCATAGTAGTGGCAGAAAGGAAACTTAGAATGTTTACTCCCCTTCCAGCATTTATGCAAACATACTGAGATAAGATAATGAGTAAAATCAACACTGTCCCTTTCCTTATAGATATTACTGAAGAAACTGAAGGTTATGTAATAAGGGTTGTGATTATCTGACTGGAAGCATATCTGCTGTGCCAACCTCTCACTTGGTGAGACTTTCCTGCTTTTTCTGAATTGCATCAAGAACTTTAGCTAAGGACACAGAGGCATGGAAACTACTCATATCCCAAGCTTAGAGAACTTCACACTGTTAAGCTGAACTTTCACCACAGAAGTTGGCGAGAGGCATCAAGTGGACAACCGACAGGCGACGTCTCCCATCTTTTAGAAAAAGGGCTTCATGTCCTGGGAAGACACTGCATACCTGGTGAAACAACCATTTGTACCTTATCCCTCCCAAATATCTTTTCAATAATTCCTTTCCTGGAAGACAGCGGGCTCTGGGCTGCTTTCTGTGTAAAGGCAACAAAGTGAAGAATTCTGTGAACACAGACCAGGCACCTTCTTCCATCCTTGTTCTCCCTGTCACCTAAGACATGTTGCTGATATTCTCCCATTTCTCAAACCTTCCGCAGTGTTCTAACCCCAGCCCACTCCTCAGGTTCAATACCCAAACCAAGGATGAAAACAACCAGAAAGTGTCTTGTGCCTCAGGCCTCCTGCCAATCTCTCCCAGCCACTTTGCCCTTTCCTTCCTGGGTAGTAGGTTCTCTGCTGCTATGGAAGTGAAACTTTTTTTTTTGATAAGTGAAAAGAACTGTCTAACATGTCCCTGTTTTCCCTCTGAAGCATCATCTCCTTCCATAAGCAAAATGCTTCTTTCTTCTTTTGTGTGTAAACTGATTCATTAACATACGATAGAATAACTATTATTGTGGTAGGCAAGATTCTAAAGATGCCCCCTCCCAAGACTCCCAACAGCTTGTTACTCAATCAAACACTAACCTGTGTACTACTGCGAAAGGTCTTCGCTAATGGAAATAAGTTTACTCATTAACTGATCTTAAAATAGGGAGATTGTTTTGGATTATCCCAGTGGACCAATGCAAGCACATAGACTCTTAAAAGCAGAAGAGGAAGGCACAAGAATAAATCAGAGATATATGGTGGAAAGAGAAGGTGGAGCGATTTAAAGTGTGAAATGGACTTGACTTGACCCCCGTTGCTGGAAGGAGACCACGTGGAAAGCATGAGGGACAGTGTGGGTAGGTTCTAAGAACAAAGATGAGTTTTCTGCTGAAAACCAGGAAGGAAATAGGAACCTCAATTCAACATCCAAATGAAACTGAACTCTCCCTAAATGGGTCTGGAATTGGATTATATCCAGAGCCTCAAATAAAAAGCATATCCTTGCTGGCACCTTGAGTTTAGCTCTGAGAGGTCAATGTCAGATATGACTTATAGAAACTGTAGGATAATCACTTTTGTTGTTTTAAGATGCTTAATCTGTGCTAATCTGTTATGGCAGCAAGAGAAAACGAATAGAGTCATCATCTCCTTCATTTGTAAGATGGATTTGTCTTTCTGTCCCTGGAGGGCAGATATACACTGATTTTAAGAAACTGTATTAGCAAAAGGAAAAAAACAAATGGATGAGGATGGAGATCAAAATATTATTCCCTTTATACTTTTTAACTTCATTTATATTGTGGTGATGGCTCTATAGTTAGATTATAAAGTAACTGACAAACCTATAATGTATTTATAGAAGGCTATAAATACATCAATGTATATATGGTACTTAAATAATGCCTCATATATTCACTGTAATTTACAATATAAAAGCACTTTTATTCCCTAAATTAAGTTAGCTGTCCTTTCATGTACATTACAGATAGACACTAGGCTCAGAAATTTTAAGTGATTTACCCAATGTTAATGGGACGAAATTCTAACCGGGAAAGTAGAACAAAACTCAAGGGAAAGGAAACATCTAAAATTAGTGCACCTTCAAAAATAGCCTCAAGTCACCAGGATTTGGAGAAAAAATCAGAAGGTAACTTGACCAAGAGCAGTATTATCAAGAGGCAGCCAGCATTTCACTATCTGTCATGACAAGAATACAACGTTTTTCCGCTGATTAAGTGAATACTTCATTTGGTTCTTGAGACGTAAGTGGGGCACCTCCTTTGCAAAGGGCATGTAGCAGAAAACTGTGGAATGGAGCACCATAATAAGCACTTGATAAATTTTAAATATATCACATGATCACTAACTTTAATGGCTCATCTGAAGAATATTTAAACAGTTTTTGTTGTGTGGTTTAATCTTCTTGTGGTAATTCATTTAGGTTGTGGTGAAGGGTGGAAGTGGAGGAGAAATAACTTATGGTGAAATCTCCTGTGCAGAAGGAGAGAGCTCAATAGCACCTCTGTGTAATCACACATCTTTCTCTCTAGAGCATCACCATTTCCATCACAGCCGTAGGTAGGTAAATGAAAGCCTGTTCACATTAGCTGGGGAGTAGTGCCAACCCCACCAATGGGGAAAAGAACCTTTGAACCAGTAGAGTGGAATTATCTACGTTACCTTTCCCTCTTCTGTACCTCTTCGAAAAGAAGAAATTCAAGAAGGGGTCCAGAAAAAAGAGCAATTCTTATCCCCAACTCCACTCAAGCTGGTTAGAAGTAACTATTGAATTTGGAAAGAAAGAACATTTTGAATGAAATACACAATTAAATTCATTTAAAATGATTGAAACTCACAGGCTCCAATAGTTATGAGAATATGCTACACAGTGGGAAAGGAGATTACTGTCTACACTTTAAGGTTTTTCAATTCATTGGTCAAACTTACTCGTATCAAATTGTTTAGGCCATGAGGTATTTTTTTTTTTAACTTCGAGGGTTCCTATTAGAATTATCACAAGAAACTTTTAAAATTTGTTGAAATGCTACATAGATGAACCATTAAAGTGCTGACTGTGTGTTATACTTACTATGTTCACTAAGTATAAGTTTGCAAATTATCAAAACTACATTAATAGTGGGTGCAAAGGTAGTTCAGTTGTAGAATTTTCACCGGCCATGCGAAAGACCTGGATTTGATTCCCGGTCCAGGCACTTCCCAAAACAAACAAACATGCAAAACAAACAAAGAAAAATTCAACAAATGGGATATACTCACATGGGAAAGTAATGAAATGTGACCCCACCATACAGCATACACAAAAACAAACTGTATTAACTACCACTGTGGTAAATAAAGAAACTGAGGCATTGTGCATTTGAATAACTTGCACCACACCTCATAGTTAAACTAGCAGGACCAATGTTTGAATACTTGAGGTTTTACACTGGGGCTCTGGGCCCAAGCTTCCTCAGTTCATGAAAAAAAAAAAACAAAACAAAAAAAACCTGAAAGCTTCAGTTCAGAAATTCAAAGTTAATTACAAAATGTTGGTGGAAAAACAAAGAGGACAAATCACAGTTAATGAAAAAATCAGCCCACTTCTTCAAAAACAAACTTATTTTAACAACCTCTTGACTTAATTTCACTGGGAATTGCCAGCCACATTATTTACTCTGTCTAGCCCATCTCACACTTGATACATGATAAAGGATTTAGGTCCCCATATCCTTTTGATTCTGAAAAATTTTAGTTTCAAAAATCTCTTTGAGACAAGTGGAAGATGGTGGAATAGGGTACACCAAGTTCACCCCTGCTCTAAGGAACAGCCAGAGAAGTGATAGAAAAAAACACAAAAAAAACAGGACAGTGATTCCAGGGTGCAAATGACCTGAGAGAGTCTTCTACACCACATAGGGAGGTGCCAGATGAAAAATCTGTGGATTTGAGATGCAGAGAACTGGAGACCATCCAGCTACTGCAAAGAGCCTAACATGCCCCTTTCCAAATGGAGGCCCAGAGCCCTCAGGAATGTACAGACAGGGAGGCGGGAACTAGGAAGTAAGCAAAACCATGTTCCTTGAACAAGACAACCCACTTGTGTAGCTGTCACCCCCCTGCATCCCACAGACCCATGCCCTGGCCCTCCAACCCCCACCATCATGAACCACGACCCAC
>PVIY010047994.1:0-17556 GCA_004026745.1 Myrmecophaga tridactyla | reverse complement strand
GTGGAATGGTGGGTATTAGACATAGCACATTTGTCAGAATGCATAACACTTTCCAACACAAACAGTGAACTTTAAGGCATACAGATTTTGAAAAATCATTTAGGAGTTCACGGGATCCCAAGAAAGAATGTAGCCTGTGACAAAAGACTCTAATGAGAGTGGGTCACAGTGGCTCAACAGGCTGAGTTCTTGCTTTTCATACTGGAGACCTGAGTTCGATTCCCAGTGCCTGCCCATGTTCAAAAAAGACTCTAATGGTATTGCAAATATGAAACAACCTCACTGAAGAGGGTGAGGAGAAAATGTGTTGATGTAATAACTTTGGATGTGAGTGGAGTCTACAAGACTGTAGGCAAAAGGAACTATACCTAAGCACTGTGCTCTACTTGACAAAGTTGTCTCTCACTGGAGTACCAGTAACCATTTGGGTACTGCTATAAATGTATACTGGAAGGGAATAATTAAGTAAACATTTACCAGAAGGTAGAAGTCAAGTTTCTTGGCCTGGGAATTTATAGATAAGAAAGGGAAAGAAGCTGGAAGGATTCATGCTGGTGGATTAGAGTTAGAAAAATCAGCACAAACTCATATTTAACTTACTATAGATACAAATGATCAAATGTAGAAATAATTATAGTTATGTGTATACACAGGTTAATATAAACACTTTTTTGTTGCTGTTCTGTGAGCTGAGTGGCCTAAATGAAAGACATCCCAGGGCAGCAACACATCTAGCACCCAGACCTTGGTTATTAATACCATCCTCCAATAGAAGTAACCAGGGGTCCTTGAGGAAATAGCTGACTCTAGGGCTAGGGCAAGAAATATGCAACATGACCCTGGATCATCTCATAGTGCTAGGAAGGAAGGAAGGAAGGGAGGAAAGGAGGGAGGGAAGGAGGGAGGGAGGGAGGGAGGGAGGGAAAGAAGCACATCAATGGGAACATGACAAAGAGTGCAGGAGCCAAGTGAAAGAGCTCTCAGTGGTTCAAGCGGGAACAATTTGGGCAACAAAATAGAACCTAAAATATAAAATACAAAATAGAACCTAAAGTATAAAATAAGTATCTTTGTGTCCTAGCTGACCTAAATAAAGGATTGAATAAAATAATAAATGAAGAGAAAAGACACATATTTCTTGTAGAATTCCAAATAACTTATGCAAATACCCCCCCACCCCAAGGACGGGGAGCAGCACTTCCCACTCCTTAGGTGTGTGCTGTGCACAGTGATTGACGTCCCAAGTGTGCCGTGTAAATGGGGAAAGACAGTGACTCCACCATAGAGACACCTGGCAAACCCTCACAGTCAGGTATCAGATGGTCATAAACACATTGTAGGATGTGCCCTTGATACCTGCTATGAAAATGGCACTTTACCCTGTGATCTTCCTTCCAATAACCCCCCATTCCAGTCTTATCATGAGAAAAACAGATAAATATCAACAGTGGAATATCCTACAAAACATCTGATCAGTACTCCTCGGAACTGCCTAAGTTATGAAAAAATAATAATGAAGGTCCGATAAACGGCCACAACCAACAGGAGCCTAAAGTGACACAACTAAATGTAACCTGGTCTCCAGGATGGGATCCTGGAACGGGAAAAGGATATCAAGTTAAAAACTAAGGAAATCTAAATAAACAATGGGATTTAGTTAATTTTTTGTGAGAGGAGTTGTAGGTTTACAGAAAAGTCATGCATAAATACCGGTTTCCCATACACTGCCTCATTAATTACACCTTGCATTAGTGTGGTATATTTGTTAAAATTGATGAATGCACACTTTATAATTGTACAATTAATTATAGTCTGTTGTTTAATGTAGGGTTCACTGTTTATTTTGGGTGGTTCATTGGATTTAAAAATTGTTTTATTCTGGTAATACATATATATACAATCTAACATTTCCCCTTTTAACCACATTCAAACATATAATTTGTTATTTATGTTCACAATGTTGTGCTACCTTCACCACCATCAATTTCCAAATTTTTTCATTACCAATTGTTCCAAAGGGATATAATTCATTTTAAGAAATAAAATAAAAAATTAAAGAGAAATTAAATTAAAACTGCAATAAGATACCTCTGTTCACCATTTAAACATAATAGCACTCATTGGTGAGGATGTGGAGAAGCTAGGCCACTCTAACATTGCTGGTGGAAATGCACAATAGTAGTGCCACTCTGGAAAACATTTGGAAGTTTCCTGTAAGACTGAACACACAGCTATCATATGAGCCAGCAACTGTGCTCTTGGGCATTTTCCCAGAGAATAAAAGCTTATGTTCATGCAAAATTCTGTACATGAATGTTTATAGCAACTTCCTTCATAATAGACTAAAACTGGAAACAGTTTTCCACTCAAGATATCCTTCCTTGAGTGAATGGTTAAATAAACTGTAGTACATCCATATCCTGAACTACAACTCAGGAAAAAAAGGCACATAACAAGTTGGTTGAATTTGCAGAAAATTATGCTGTGTGAAAAGTGCCAATTCCCCAATGGTATGTGCTGTGTGGTTCCATGTGTATAAAATTCTTGAAATAACAAAATTATAGAAATGGAAAATGAATTTGTGGTTGCTGGACTTTAAGAATACTAATACACATGATCTTATAGATAATTTTAAAACCATGAGAGAGAAGAAAATGCCCTGGGGAGAGGTAAGAGGGAAGTTGGTGTGACTATAAAAGGGAAACAGTTAGTGGCCCTTGTGGAGAGGGAAATGTGCTATATCTAGATGGCATCAATGTTTAACTTCTGGTTTTGTAATTTTACTATAGTTTTATAAGATGTTACCTTTAGGGGAGACAGGGGATATCTCTGTATTAGAGTTCATATGAATAGAGACCAATTGTGTACATGGGAATCCTCCAAATTAACTTCCATGTAGAATATTACATTTATGAATACTATCTTTAGAATATTAGGTTTTGTTTCAAATATTTGTTTAACATTGCTGGCTTATGGTGATGATAATAAATATCAAATAGTTTTTTATCATTTTTATTATTATTTTTAAGTTATCTGAAACACTCCTTTATTGTCTGTACTGGGGCAGACAACTCCCATTGCCCAATCTTTGGTACATCCATGCTAATGATGATGTGATTGAGTAGAGTGTAAGCCCTTAGAACTAACTGCTAAAGTCAAATAGAATTAAATTTTGAAAATGAGATGGCAAAGAACTGAGAGGCTCGCTATAGCATGGGTTCAAGATATGACCATTGAGGTTCCCGGTCACTCCACAGTCCACAAAATTCAGTACCTTACCATCGTCTTCTCTTTGCAGCTGCTCTTGCCAAAGTCACAAAGGATATGCATAGCACTAAGTCTACTGAATGCTTTCAGTCCTCATTTATACTCTAAGAAGCTTCCCTAAAATTTTCAATTCTATTTTTCCTGAAAAGCGTTCTTTATTTGTCTACTATGGAAGCCCATGCCTCTGGTTTTTCTTTGACCACTCTAGCTGCTCCTTCTCATACCATTTTGCTGGCTCATTCTCTTTCTGATCTCAAAATATTATGGCTAATTACAGCTTGATTCTAGATCATTCTTTTTTCTAACTTTTTATTGCTTTCCATAGGGCATTTTCTTCTCTCTCATGGTTTTAGAATTATCTATAAGATCATGTGTGTTAGTATCCTAGGACAGGGCATAACAAAGTACCAAGAATGATTGGTTTAAAGCCACAGAAATTTATCCTCTCATAAATCTTGGGAGTAGAAGACTGAAATCAAGATGTCCACTGGTCCATATTCTCTCCAATGACTCTGAGAGCACTTCCTTGCCTTTTCCGAGCTGCTGGTGGTGACCAGCAATCCTTGGAATTCCATGGTTTGTAGCACCTGCGTGATTATGATCTCTGCCTCTGTGTTGACATGGTCTTCTGCTCTGCTCTGTCTGTCTGTCTGTCTGTCTGTCTCTCTCTCTGTGTCACACACACACACACACACACACACACACACTGTGTGTCTTCTCCTCCTCTTATAAGGACACCAGTCAGATTGCATTAAGGACCCTCTTCACTACAGCGTGACCTCATTTTAAATGAACTAATTACAACTACTACAACTACCCTATTTGCAAATGAAGTCACATTTTGAGGTACTGGGGTACATGACATTTTTTGGAACACATGCCAACCCATAATACTATGACTTCCAAGTTTATATCTCCTAATGAGACCAATATTCTGTGATATAAAACTATATAACCAACTGCCTACTTTGCATTTCCATTTAAACATCTCTTATCAAACATCAAACCCTTGTTCAGATCTCAATTCAAATCTCAAACAAATTTCAAATCTCAAACACATATTCAAAGTTAAACTCTTGATTCTTCCCTTCAGGTATCCTTTTTCCCCCATTAACTCTTTCAATACACCACACTGCTTGGCACTTCCTTCTTCATTCTACATATCTAATTTATCATCAAGTCCCTTCAATTTTAGCTCCAATACCTATTTTGTCTCTATCCATTCCTGATATACCCCCCAATCACCATTGCCACTCTCATCTCTTGCCTGGAGCAATAGTTTAGCCTCCTAACTGGTCTCTGTGCTTCTGTTCTCTTCTCTCACTCAGTCAGCATCCAGAGCCTGAGTGATCTTTAGTAAATTTTCCTCCCATGCTTTCCACTTTTGAATAATCCCCAATTTCTATGTGGTTTACTAAACTCTGCATATTCCATACTTAACTCTCTAGCTTCCATCACTTCTTTTAAACCCTTGCTCAATATGCTTCCACCATTCTGTTATTATTTCACTTTTCACATACACTCAGTTCTTTCTCCCTTTCAGGGATTTCACACAAGCTGTACCCTCTGCCTACTGCACTTCTTGGCAGAAGTCTCAGCCTTGCTGACACCCATGTTTCTGACAGATCTCAGTGTAAATGTTATCTATTCAGAGGCCTTCCATGATCCTTGATGTCACAATCTACTCTGCCAGGGGAAACCAGATCGAAATTCTATAGTCTCTTATCACATCTATTTGGCTCATTTGCCCTTAGATGCTGAAGTCATGTGTGTTTGAATTGCTTTAATGTCTTCCCTGTCAAACTCTAAAAGTGTTGGCTGTTCTGTTGCCAGCACTAGTACAATGTCTGCCTGGCAAAATATTGTCACCACACATGTAGGAGAGAGTAACTCCTGTCAACATGAGTACTTTATTTTTGCTTTTATACAGCTCATTCATTTTCATTAACAGTAGAACTACAGCAAAACCACAGAACATAATAGACAGTAAAGTTCTGTTTATCAAGCTTCTTTCTATCTCACATGGCTGAGTGTATGATTTACCTGCAACCAAATTTGAAAAACCAGAAAGAACACAAGTTTGTGGGCCACACACTGGAGATTGTGTGACTGCAAACTCCTTATTAACACACAATATAGACACTGAATATTTACTGAAACAAGTAGAGAGAAGAAAGTAGTCGAGGATAAGAAAATTCTCTAGCAGGGCCCAGGTGTCTGTGAGGAGTTTCCAAGTTGTACTGATGATACAGTTTGGATGTGTGTTGAGAACTGCTTTAAATCAATATGTCTCTCAAACTTGACTGAAATAAATGCTCCTACCCAATTACCTAGGCATCAATGACTTATCTGAGCAAAGGTCAAGCTGCCTTCCAACTCTAACATTCCTTGTATTAAAATCTTCATTTATTGATTTTATTACACTAATTTTCTTCATGCAAAGGGAAACTCTGATAGGAGAGTAATAATTTGGAAAGGAGGAATGATTAAGGATCCTTAGAAGGAATCCCTGTGAAAAATGGTGATCAAGGCACTACAAAATAGATATTGCCCATTTTATTAAAACTCATATGCTAAGGATTATTTTCCATGAAGATGATTTAATTAGTTCTTCCTCTATCATTAACAAGAAAGTGGGGTGTAGAGTGTGTGAGGCTATGGTGACAAGCTCCCTTCCCAGGAATCTCATGGTGTTCTACTTACTATGGCTGCATAACAAATTACCCCAAAACTTAGTGGCAGAAAGCCACCATTTGTTATCCTTGCAGATTTTAAGAGTCAGAAATTTGAACAGAGTACAGTGGGGACAGCATGTTTCTGCCCATGATAACTGGAGCCCTGGGTAAAAAGTGGAGGTTGGGGGCTGAAATCATTTGGGAAGCGCTCATTGACTCAAATCATTGCATTTGATGATATTTGTCAGCTGGTGCCCTCAGTTCCTCCATGTGGGGCTGTCTGCCCTCCATGTGGTCTTTCTTTATGAGTTAGTTTGTCTTCCTCACAGAAGTAGGTGCATCACATTTTATGACCTACTCTGGAACTCAAGAGCTATCACTTCCAGTATACACTATTCATTAGAAGCAACTTACCAAGACAGGTCACTATGTGAAGAGAGGGAAAAATCAAATTCACATTTTAATGGGAAGTATGTCAAAGTTCTGGAAAAATATATGTAATCAGATACATTTCTGTGGTCAATTTTTAAAATATATTCTCTACAGAATGCCCTCTGGCCATTAACAATTCCCATCACTCTAACATACACAATGCATTCACCCTCTACTTCATGGTCCCCAAAAGGCTCATTCCATTAAGGCATCAGGTTCAAGTTCAAAGTCTATTACATCAACATCTAAATGATGTCCAGATGTAGATGAGACTCCTCCAGCATGATTCCTTGAACATAGTTCCTCAAGTACAGTTCTCCCAAATCTGAGGCCCTATGAACTACAGACAGGTGTTGCTTGCTACCTACACATCCAACATAGGATAGCTGCTTTAGGTCCTTCTATTCCAGAATAGTGGAAAGGAGACTCACAAGAGCTGCAGATCCGAATTCAGAAACTGAATTCCAGCTAATACCTTGGTTAAGGTTCAGTTCTGCCTCCTGGGTATCAGTCACCACAGCTCTTGGCTGTGCCCTCTGGGCTTTTGTTTCTACTATTTTGAATTCATTTTTTTCCATAAGAAATGGCAAGTGCTTAAATAAGATGTTATTTCAGTTTATTTCCTGCCCGTAATGATTCTGGGACACAAAACTTCTGTGCCTTTGCTTATTGTCTTTATCCATTTTAGTTCAAACCACACATTTCTCATAAAAACTTTATTCCTTTTAACAACCCTTGTAAAATCTATAATACAAGCTTTGACCCTATAAACATTTTATTCTTGTGACCCTACTTAAGCATTATCCAATACACATAACCATTTTTCAGTGATGTGATTCCTTCCAACTAATACATTCATGAAGTCAGTAATGAGAAATCTTTTAAAAATTAAATTTTTATCTTTATTCATGCTCAGTAATCTGAAAATTGTTAGATTAGGGCTAAGAATTGCACAAATCTCCACATAGCATATGATTCCTGGTTTATGTGCCTTAATTTTAAGGGAATTTGAACCAAGTATTCCCAGGTGTTCCAAGATTTTCAAATAGATTTTTCTTAAAGTCCTAAGATGGAAAATAACTGAATGTCGCTATTTCTTGCCCTATATTATTTGTTGTAGTTATTTAATGTTCCATCCTTTAAAATATGGACACATAAAATTGGAGATTCAATTAAAATACTATAGCAGAACTTACCAAAGTGGGTGATTTTCTAATTTTATTCTTAAGACAATGTGATTGTTTATTTTGAAATTCTGTTAGGAAAACTTAAAAGTCAGTTTATGAGCCATGTAAAAAATGTATTACCTGGTTTTTCAACAAAATCATTATTGTGAGGATTTCTATCTAAACTTACTGCCCATAATTTACTCCAGAGAGTTTTTGGTTGCTTACACATATCAGTGAAATGGGGAAGGAGGAAAACCAGAAAGGGAAATATTTCACTGATTGTACTTTGGAAAAAAATTCATGAGTGGAATATTAGAAATCTTAAACTCCAAAATGACTCAGATTTTCAGAATCTCACAATTGAATGGAAGTTGTCTTTGGAATAACATCAATATTATTCTATCCATCCAAGAGAGGACTCCAAGACAAAGATACCAATGATAGATGACCCAGCTTCTAGGATATTATGTGAGGCAGTTTGCATAAATCCAATTCAAATGTGATTGAAATGACATAATACAAGCTAACAGAAAAATAAATATCACAGGGTGATGTTCAAGCTACTCTGAAAGCAGCATCTTTATTGTTGATATACCAACTGGTTCAACTGCTCTACAGTTACCCAGTGGTACATGACATCTTGGTGACTGGGTCAATTGATGATCCAGACACGTGAATACTGAGACCTTTAATCCATGCAGTTCAGTAGGTAAACAAAGTCAGCTTATGCTTATTATCAATAGGAAAAATGTAGCTGAGTTAATTCAGCTCCACGGAATACATCATTTGGGAAAATGTCTGCCATCTAATTTTCCAGTTGTGTCTCTCCTCTTTGAACTGCCTAGTGTTCCATCATGAACATCAAATCAGAGATTGGAACCCATATCTTCCATGTCTGGTTTTTTGGTTGGGTTAGAAAATCTTCAAGTCTCCTGCCCACTGTCAGACCCAGCGGGTTTCTGTATACATAAGTCACCATCACACCCACGACTTGCCAATTCAAAGTGAAGATGATAAAAATCTAGAAAGATCAAAGAATTCACAGTTTAACTTGAGATCATTTAATCCAGTTTTGTATATTTAATTGATTCTACCTGGAGAGCTAGTAAATTAAAAGCAAAAAACCTTAATAAAGAAAGTTTCCACAGCCTCAAGATGGGCTGTGTGGTTGGAGCCCCAGCAATAGAGTTTGGGGTGGGTAACAGGTGTTTGTTGTCTACTCTGGCTCACAGCACAGAGGTAGGCAGCCGAGTCACCAGGCTGAGAAGCTGCCATGCGTAAAGTACTATGTCTTGATTTATCCAGCAAGGCTTTAATTCTTCCACTTGTTTGCTCCCTCTGATTTGACTGAATTAATAACAGAGATGTGGGTCCTTTCCCAGGGTCCTGCCTTTACCACTGAAGGAAGTAAATAGTACTGTCTGTGCAATTGCAGTCAAGATCCAAGTCTTCTTCCTCCTGGTCATTCAGAACTAGAGGACTCTGCTTCACCTCTTGTTTACTGCTCACCCCTGTTCAGAAAAAAGAAACACACAGAAAGGGCACCAGTCAGTGGATAATTATTCTTTGGAAATGACTTTTAAATTTATTTTTTCAATTTCACAGAAACCTCTGGAAAATCATTCCCCATCTTTCTGTTTCTTCCCTAGAGAAAAATGTCCCAGGCTCACCTGTTCTTTGTCCATTTCCAGATCCCTCTAACTCACAGTCCAGCTGCAGACAAAGGATAGGCAGGCACGAGGAATTCTCCATTTAGTCACTCAGACTCACTGAAGACTGAAAGCTTGTGCCTGGAACATTGACAAGTGTTCCCAAGGTAAAAGCTCTGCTTTGCTACTTCATACATTCACCATTTCTACAGGAAGCAGTCAGCTCAGCTAACCAGAGACATATCTCACACACACACACACAGAAAGACACATTCTGATCTGCAAAGAGCTGGGGGGAAATGGAAACGGTGCCATCTCAGGACCCAACTCAACATTGCTAGAGACATGGTTATCTCCCCTCCTTTTCCCACTTCCTCCTCCTCTTCCTCCATTATCTCTTCTTTCTTTCCTATTTTGTTCATTTCCTCTTTTCTCCATCCTTTCCTTTCTCATTTTCTATTTCTGTTTCTGTTCCCCCTACTTTCTTCATTTTCCTGTTCTTTCTTTGTCCATAATCTCTATTTTCTCCTCTTTTCTTCCTTTCTTCTGCCCATTTACTCATTTCACAAATGTTTGTTTAAGTACTGAACATGACTACAAGTAATTCATCTCTGTTACATTAATTATGGGCTCACTTTCTCCCTGATATATGTTCCCTGCTGTGGCCTCTGGTCTCATGAGCAAGCTGAAGAAACAACTGACACCTTGGTAGGCAAAAAGGATGGCACATCTCCTCAATGATCTGTGTCTTTCCTTCTTTGGCCAGTGAGTAGAAAGATTGACAGTGGGTAAGAAGCAGGGTTATTCTGATTTTCTAAAACTAATATAAATCATTAGGGTTGGCCCTGTGAGGTTGATCACTTCACTTTCATTCTGCTCTGAGCTGGAGCAACTTGATCATGATTGTGTAGTTTGAAGCTTCAGGGACCCAGAGAGATCATGTTCTTAAAGCTAATCCATTCCTGTGGGTGTAGACCTCTTGTGGATAGAACATTTTGATTAGGATATTTCAGTTGAGGCATGCCCCACATGGGTCTTAATCCTCCTTCTGGAGTCCTTTATAAGAGGATGAAATTCAGAAAAAAAGACAGAGAGAAGCACATGGAAGTCAGAGAAAAATACACAGAAGCTGAGAAAGAGAGCCACAGATGGAGCAGCCAGAAGGTGAAAGCAGTGAAACCCAGGAAAGATGGGCCAGAAGACACTGCCATATGTCTTTTCATGTGACTGCATAGTCCAGGATCACTGGATGGCCTGTTGGTGCCTGGATTCGGATACTGTCACAGCCTCAGAACTGCAAGCTTGTAAACTAATAAATGTCCACTGTTAAAAGTCAGCCCATTTCTGATATATTACATTTGGCAGCTTTAGCAAATTAAAATAATGATCATCATACATTCCTCCAAGTAGATATGCAAAGTATGAGGCACTTATAAAGATATTCTGCAAAAGACAAAAAAAATATGTTTTTACATATAAGATGGTTCCAAATTTTGGTATTCTAGTTACATAAGGATAGAAGGTTGATTTCATTCTTGAATGTATTTGTACAAGCCAGAAATAAATAGCACTAAAAATCATTTTATAGGGACCAGGCTGGTCAAAAAAGGTACTATGGTTGGAATTTTACCTCAAATTTTATACCGAGAGTATACAAAAATAGACCTGACACTGACCTCTACCTTCCTATAGATTCTATGAAAAAATATAGATGTTAATATTTTGTGAGCTGTTCACTTAAAGTTTCATCCTATTTTACATATATTGTATATAAACTGAGGGGAAAAAAGGAACAAAAATCACTGTATGGTCTGTAGTCTTGGAAAAGTAGGCCAGCCAAGAAACACAGATTTTTCATGTTATTAAACCATTTTATTAAAATACGAAAGAGAAAATGGAAAGTCCTGGTCACAAAGACTACCTAGGCAAGTATGATGAGAGCACAGTGATAAATTCATGGCATTTGCTGGTGGCATAATCCTCATTATGCTCTTTAATTATGATTATCATTACTATTCAACAGTGTAAGCAAGGCTCTGGGGAGTCAGTGGCTGTGGCACTTAGCCACTCTGATGGAAATAAAGAATGCGGCTGACTACTTCTGATGGTCTTAGAGAGCTTACAGGGATGAAAAGAACAAATTGAAGTCATTGCATGCCCAATTCTGAAAGCCTTGAAGCTAAAATGAATGGAATTGAAAGGAGAAATAGGCAAATTCACATGTATAATGGGAGACCTCAACACTCTGCTCCCAGTAATTGATAAAAGAAGCAGACAGGAAATCAGTGAGGATATAGATGACACAAACAACACTATTAATCAACTTGACTGTATCGACATCTGTGGGCCACAGCACTCAGCACAGCAGAGGACGTATTCTTTCCTATTGCACCTGGAACACTCACCAAGATAGACTATATTCTGGACCACAGAACAAACTTTATGAATTTAAAATAATAGAAATCATAGTTTGGAGTATGAAATGCTTATATTAGAAATATATTCAGATGCTTGAATTAGAAGGAATATGGAGTATTCCACTATAGAGTGGTCACTGCTTTCTCCAGGTTCCTGGAGCTGCTGTCTTCTCTGGCTTCTTTAGCCCAGAGGACTGTTTCCCTTAATGTATGTATTTGTGAAAAGTCCTTTCTCTCACCAATCAGATGATTAAAAGAAATAAGAAAAATAATATTAATATTTAGTGGTTTTGATGAGGTCAGAAAAGGGCATCCTCATATCCAGATAGCTGAGGTATAAACTAATAAATATTTAAAGGGGTTATTTACCCAGATGCAGAAATTCCACTTGGATGGAAATATTTCCCTATGAAATGCCCTTAAATTTCACATTGTATGCAGCAGGAAAAAAGTAGGAAAATCTTAAATACCTTTTAAGACATTATAGTAGAGCTAAATTATGATATGCTATACAATTGTTTAAAAGAATAAGAGAGGCTTAACTTTTCTGACTTGCGAAGATCTTTCTGACATCCAACCAAATCACAGCACTTTTTACGATCCCATTTATTCTCTTTGAAAGCATGCTTTTTATGGATATGTGTGTAAATAAAAAGAAATGTGTGAGATGTGCTCACTGAATATTTAACAGAAATTGAGAACTTGTCAGGGGCATCTTTGGGAAGTATCACTTTTTATTCTATCTGCTTAAATTAGTTAAGTATTTTAAACAATAAAACATTAATGTATAACTTGTGTACACATAAAAATAGAATACTTAATGCCAATCCATAAAACTAAGGAAAACTTTGAAGTAAGAAATAGTAATATAATTATTCTTTTCTAGCAAACCTTCAAGATTCATTTATTTCTCAAATGCCTCTGTTATAGTACAAAAAAATTGAGAGAAACTAAAGAGTTCCCAGAGGAATAATGTAAAACTTATGAGCTTCATATCAGACCTTTAGCAAGAATGAAAATGTTAGATTGGAGAAAGGGCCATGTATTCCAGCTCATCCTTCCCCTGCTTTTTCTTTCCTGGCCCCATTCTTAATCCCATGTAACTTATCCTTATTGTTCTCCCTCTCCTGCTTCTCATTTTGTTTCCAAACAAATTCCATAAGCTTATGTTCTTCCTCTGCAATACCCTCTTTAAATGATGTGATCTATCCTTCCTTCCCAGGAGGGAGGAAGGCCCCATCTGCCCAGGGGTGCATCCCTCACAGCATGGTGGCATAAGGGCTGGTTGTCAGGATGACCTGGCACAGGACTGAGGCAGTGACTTCTGAGCTGTAGGAATGGGCACGGACCCATTGTATTGCTCACACTGCTCTTTGAGCCTCAAATCAGTGACTGCGGCCCCTGGTTATAAAACTGTTGATACGGACCATGTACTCATTTCCTCCATCAGTGGTGCAGAGATGATGTGTTCCCTTCTTGTCCTTCAGCACTGTCTGTGGAGTTGGGCTGTGTGGTCTCGGGCTTGGAGCTGTGTACCCCCCCAAAAAAGAAGGTTCTTAAACTTAATCCATTTGTGCACATGTGAACCCTTGTAAGCAGAACTTTCAGATGAGGCAATTTCATTAAGGCATGGTCCAACGATGTCAGGATGGGTTCTAATCCTATTACTTTCAGGCCTCACAGAGAAGGCCTCAGAGGAGAAAGACACAGGGACCAGCCAGAAGCTGAAAGTCAATGGAACCCAGAAGAGAGAGAAGCCAGGAGAGGCTTCCGTGTACATTGCCATGTGACAGAAAAGCTGAGGATGAGGGACTGCTGACAGCCAGCCCAGAGCACCACAGCCTTCTGGGGGAAGGGGCATCCCTTGTGACACATTCATTTCGGACTTCTCCTAGCCTCAAAACTGTGAGTGAATACATTTCTGTTGCTTAAGCCATCCATTGCATGATATTTGATTTAGCAGCTGAGAAATTAAAACAGCATTATACATAATCCCTGAGGGACTGATGAAAACATAAGATTAACTCCAGATCCACAAATCAAGGCAAATTTTTAATGTCAAGTTACAAAATCCTTAGAACATTTTTCTTTGAGTCCCATTCCCTACTTCAGTTTTCTCTCATTTGGGCCCTGCGGAAAGACCAATATGGCTAGAATCATCTGGACTCACTAGAGATGGGACTTCATTGTTCACTTTCCCACTAGAAATTCTTTACAGCAGGGAAAGCTCTCCGTGATCACTGGGTGTGAGCCAGCCTCCACTTTGAGGTTGTGACTTCTTCAAAATATGTGACAGGTCTGATTGTTCTTTTGCTCTAAGCATTGTGGGTGAAGAACAGTGAGAGAAATAGAAGCAGCAGTCTTGTCTTCTGATTCCGTGGTTTCAGACTTTCTCTTTTCTTGGGTTCAAAATACTTACACATGGTCAAGATTACAGCCATATCTGACACCAGCCTTATATTTCAATTAGGCATGATAATGCAGGGCCCAAGCTCAGCCTCTTTGATGAAACCTGGGCTGGGGGAGGAAACATCACAGAAGCATCAGCTGAGTAGCTGTCAGCCCAGTCCCTCACCTGGTGGCTGTCACTCTGGGGAAACCTCAGGCCTTGAGTCAGCCAATGAGATAGTAGCTCCTTGGTTTATAACCTCCATGAAAAGAAGGTAAGAATAAAAAAAAACAATGAGTTCAACCCAGGGGGTTGACTTGTGATCATTTAAAAGTTTTAAATGAGTCTGGAAGAGGAAAATAAAAATCTTAAGAAGAGTGTTCACCCAGAAACCTTCTCATCACTTTTTCACAATTTTAAGGGAAAGAATGTATCCTACTGGTGATCTGATGTTCCAAGGAGCTCGATGGATTTTCCTTACACTGAGGAAAACATCACCCATTCCTTTGAGAGGATGGAGAAAGCCCTGCAAGAAAGCACAGATGGATCTTACACACAGAGGGGGTGCCCAAAGTGGCTGGAAGATTGAGAGCAGAGTCTGAGCTAGAAGCCAACTGTCCTGACCTTTTAGTCTCCTAAAATGCTGCTAGGGACCCTTTGTCTCTAGGAATGAATGTATAGAGTGCAGATCTTTTTTAAAAGGAAATAAGAGATCTGGGATGGTGTTCTTATACTCCATGAACTCTGTTCAAAGTCTATCTTTCCCCTTCTCCATGTGTGTGCCTGGTGGTAGCATATACTAAGAGCTGACATGCAGAGGAGAGGAGAAGGGAAGGGGGAAGGGAAAGGAACTATAAGAAAGAAGGAGGAAGTAGACTTGGAACATTTTTTTCATTATATCAAATTCAAAAAAATGAAATAGATATAAGAAAAACAATTCTTTCTCCACCAAAAAAAACCCCATCCCACTTTCCCCTATTACTGTAAAAAATGTATAAAAACAGTCAAGATTGAAAGCTGCATAGCCACCTCCTGCCTTCCTCTATCTGTGTCATCTTTTTCCATTCCCATTCCTTTCCATTTTGAATGAGGAGAAAATGCCTCATAATGGGTTGGAAGAAGTACAGGAGTTATTGAATGTTCGACACTGTGCAGACTGTTCTGCATATAACAGAAAGAATAAAGTAGCAGCCCTGT
The DNA here is from genome assembly GCA_004026745.1 of Myrmecophaga tridactyla. Taxonomy (NCBI): domain Eukaryota; kingdom Metazoa; phylum Chordata; class Mammalia; order Pilosa; family Myrmecophagidae; genus Myrmecophaga; species Myrmecophaga tridactyla. The sequence goes on along the minus strand of PVIY010047994.1, from coordinate 2,361 downwards.
GACCCGCGACTCACCCCACACCCCATGCACCTGAACCCTGTCACCCACCCCCACTCCCTGTGCTCCAAGCATCTCCCCCCACCAATGCCCAGCACAGGTACTGGCCCCAAGTGCAGCCCAACCCACCTCTCCTGCACCCCTTCAAGCACTACCTCCCCCTCCCTACTCACTGCAGGCTGTCACCAGCACATAAAGACTGCAGAGGCTTATTTCCATACCCAGGTAACACACGCCCCAGACCATACAGTTGTGCAATGCCACCCCAACCCCCCTGAGCTCTGCACATGTGTACATCAGTTTACAGCCCTCCCATATCTGCCCTCACCCCTATGTGGGATATAACATCTGGGGGTGAAAGTCTCCCTTGTGACATGGGAGATGACTCCCATGGATGAGTCCGGCCCTGGCACCATGCAGTCAACAATTCCATCCTGACCAAAAGGGGGAAAAGAAGTATAACTAATAAAGTATCAGTGGCTGAGAGAGTTCAAATAGAGTCAGAAGTGACTCTGGAGGTTACTCTATACAAGCTTCAGTTAGACGTTGTAACCTATTATAACTTGCTAAACCCCAACCAAAACCATTCCAGCCAATCCTAAAGAACACCTAGGGCAATATATAAAATTCCACAAGGGTTCCAGGCACTAGAGTAACTTTCCAGAAACCTACACCACCAGATGGTTCCCTGGTCCAGATAAGTCCTGAAAGCTAGCCCAGCCTCTCCAGAACATCAGCTAGTTCCATCTCCCTACTCCATATTAGTGACAGACCCTTCCAACATGAAAAAATTAGAACTACCATAGCCCAAACACCCATAAAGAGAGAGGCAGAAAGATCAAAGTTGATGGTGGAGTTTTACAGAGAAAGTAAGGTTTAACAAACATATATAATTGCTGACTCATTGAATTGATACTTCTTTTAGTCTCCAATATCTTAGAGCAGCTAGAAGAAAAAACCTAAAATTGTGGAATTGTAACCCACACAAAACTCTTGAAATCTGTTCTACAACTAATTGTTGTGTCTTGCTTTGATATGTATTGAGTTTATATATACATATATATATATGTTATTTTTCACAAAAAAAGTCAATTGTGATGATCAAAAATATTTATTCCTTCTAGCCTCCTATATTCTGGAGCAGCTAGAAGGAAAAATCTGAGATGAAAGAATGGAAGCCCATGACAAATGCTGGAATCTGTCCTGTAACTACTTTTTGAAGAGTGCTTTGGAAAGTATTGCCTTTTTTTCCCTCTGCTTTATATATATGTTAAGTTATACAATAAAAAAAAAGTTTAAAAAAATCCTACACAATCTTTCATGGAGAATAGAAAAGAAGTGACAAATTCCAATTCATCCAACGAGGCCATAATAACCTTGATTGCAAATTCTGACACAGACATTACAAAAGTAATAGTAATAATATTGTACCAATATTTGAAAAGGATAATACAACATTACTAAGCGGGGTATAGTCTAGAAATGCAAATTAGTTTCACATTTGAAAATCAATCATATTAATTTGCAACAGTAATATATAATTATTTCAGCAGATGCTGAAATTACTGTACTATTCTAGTTCCATGAAGTTCAAAAAGTGATAGAAGTCAGAATAGTGGTTACATGGGGGTGGGGAGAGGGGAAGGGTTGCTGAGTTAGAAGGGGCACTTGGAAATCTTCAGTCGTGGAAAATTTCAATATGAAGATATGGGTGATATTACATGGAAATAAGGAAATGCAAAATTTCCTTGAGCCACACACTTACGTTTTGTGCACTTTATTGTATGTTACACTGCATTTTTTTAAAATAAAGCAAAGAAAAAGAAAAATAACCCCAGCATTTAAAAATATTGAGGTAAGTAACAGTATCATCAACAGAATTTAAAGTGGTTCCATCAGGGAGGCAGGACTGGGGATTGTGGTGAGGTGGGTCAAAGGACAGCCCTATTTTGACATTGTAGATAGATGTGTATTGTTTTAATAACAATAAAATAAAAATATACATTTAAAAAGAAGAAGAGGAAAGACCAGTGTAAAATACTGCTAGAAATATCAGACAAGATGAGGACTAAAATGTACCCATTGGCTGTATTAACACGGAAGTCGCGATATTGAAGTGGGAGCCTTTAGGAGTGAGGCCAGCAGGGCAGATGTGAACAGATGCCAGATTCAAGTGGGGTGGACAATGAGAGATGAGGAAATGAAGACAATGAATACAGACAATTCTTTCAATTACTTTGATTAGGAAAGATGGACTGTGGGCTTGAAGAAGGCAATATTAAAATGGGAAAGATTTGCTAATAGGCATATGCCCAGATTGTTATGGAGAATGAAAAAAAAAAAACACCACCAACCAATATTTCA
>PVIY010047993.1:0-17559 GCA_004026745.1 Myrmecophaga tridactyla | reverse complement strand
GAATGAAGTTGGAAATCAATAATAGGCAGAGTGCCAGAAAATTCACAAATACGTGGAGGCTCAACAACACACTCTTAAACAACCAGTGGGTCAAGGAAGAAATTACAAGAGAAATCAGTAAATATCTCGAGGCGAATGAAAATGAAAACACAACATATCAAAACTTATGGGATGCAGCAAAGGCAGTGCTAAGAGGGAAGTTTATTGCCCTAAAGGCCTATATCAAAGAAGAAGAAAGGGCAAAAATTCGAGAATTAACCGTCCACTTGGAAGATCTGGAGAAAGAACAGCAAACTAACCCCAAAGCAAGCAAAAGGAAAGAAATAACAAAGATTAGAGCAGAAATCAATGAAATTGAGAACATGAAAACAATAGAGAAAATTAACAAATCAAAGAAATAAAAAAGCAATAGTTTTCAAAGCACTCTTCAACAAGTAGTTACAGGACAGATCCCAGCATTTGTCATGGGCTACCATATGATCCTCTCAGATTTTTCCTTCTACCTGCTCCAGAATATAAGAGGCTAGAAGGCTTAAATATTTTTTTATGATCACAATGGACTTTTTTCCTTCTTTTTTTGTGAAAAATAACATATATACAAAAAAGCAATAAATTTCAAAGCACAGCACCACAATTAATTGTACAACATGTTTCAGAGTTTGACATGGGTTACAATTCCAGAATTTTAGGTTTTTACTTCTAGCTGCTCTAAGATACTGGAGACTAAAGAGATATCAGTTTAATGATTCAGCATTCATATTCATTTAAGTCCTATCTTCACTGTATAACTCCACCATCACCTTTGATCTTTCCATCCCTCTCTTCTTTAGGGGTGTTTGGGCTATGGCCACTCTAAATTTTTCATATTAGAAGGGTCTGTCACTAATACGGGGTAGGGAGATGGAACTATCTGATGTTCTGGAGAGGCTGGGCCCTCTAGGTTTCAGGACTTATCTAGACCACTGACCCATCTGGAGGTTGTAGGTTTTTGGAAAGTTACTCTAGTACATGGAATGCTTGTGGAATCTTATATGTTGCCCTAGGTGTTCTTTAGAATTGGCTGGAATGTCCTAGTTGAGGTTTGGCAGGTTATGATAGGTAGCAAGGACTAACTGAAGCTTGTGTAAGAGCAACCTCCAGAGTAGCCTCTAGATTCTTTTGAACTGTCTCTGCCACTGATACTTTATTAGTTAACACTTCTTTTCCCCCTTTTGGTCAGGATGGCATTGTTGATCCCATGGTTCCAGGGCCAAATTCATGCTTGGGAGTCATGTCCCATGTTGCCAGGGAGACTTTCACCCCTGGGTGTCATGTCCCACGTAGGGGGGAAGGCAGTGATTTCGCTTGCGAAAGTGGGCTCAGAGAGAGTGAGGCCATATCTGAGCAACAATAGAGGTCCTCCAGAAGTAACTCTTAGGCATGCCTATAGGTAGTCTAAGATTCTCCTCTACCTACATAAGCTTCACAAGATTAAGCCTCAGCATCAAGGACATAGTCTATTGATTTGGATGTCCCTAAAGTTTGATACAGTATCAGGGGATTCCCTGATGGTAAGATTTAATAGGTCCATATTCCTTCTCCCATCCCTCAAGGGACTTTGCCAATACTTTTTAATTATCTGCTTAATATATTCTAGGATGTATCCAGGTACCACAGTAATCTATACAGGATTAAAGAACCTCTTTCTTATTCTGGGCTCCCTGTGTTTCAGTTGTTCAAATGTTCAAATGAGCTTTAACCTTTATTTTGTAGATGAAAAAACTAAGGCACAAAGAAAGAGCCATGACTTGGCTGGTGCTGACAGAGTCAAAATTCAAACTCAGGTCCTCTAACTTGTCCTGTTTTATTCTACCTCTCTACCTGTAGAACGCCATTATCTTACTGTGGGCTCCCCAGATTACATAGCAGGTCCTGTTTATCTCTCTTTCTTCAGATTGTCCTCTTTGTAGTTGGAGCAGTTGCATCACTTCTGTCCCTTGCCCCCTTCAGATTCCCTATAAGGTCTTCAGCTTCCATCAGAAATCTCATCTGAGATATTTAACTATCATGCCACTTGTGACTTAGATTAGTTGGTAATTGTCACTGAAGATATCTAACAATTATTATTTATTCAGCAAACTTTTATGAGTTTCTACTCTGGCAGGTGGTGGGCTAGGCATCTAGGATGCACAGGTAGAAAATGAAATACTTTTGACTTGCTCATATTTAATTCCATACACAACAGTACCTCAGGAAACTGAACTCTATGAAGAACTTTTGACAGTAATAAGGACATTAGTTGATACTAAATAAGCCCTTTACAATAGCCGGGTTATGGTTAATGCTTTGCATGTAGTACCATATTTAATTGCTATCAAACCCTACTCGGTAAATGCTGTCAGTCTTAAGAGAGTTTAGGTAACTTGGCCAAGTTAAACAGCTAATAAATGCTGAAGCTTTTGTGAATACATGGCTCCTTTTGTGAGTCATGATCAGTGTTAACTGGTCAATCAGGGACCCACTCTACTCATCATGCTTGTTCATTAAAATACTTGTGGGGCTGTATCACAAAGACTTCTGGCCATGTGATCCAGTATTTGAAAGGCATAGCATTTCTGGAGTACTCACCACAGGTTGGTGGTTATTGAAACACAATACCACAACCTTTTTATGTAGTTTCTGTGGCTATCCTGATTTCATAAATGGCTTCCATTCTAGCCTTACACTTCTTTGAAGTTACCCACCACCTAACTTCAACTTTTCAAAAGCACACCTCTCCTCCTTTCTTCTCCACCTCACCATTATGGTGGCTAACATTTTTTGAATAGTTAACTGTGCTTAAGTAATTACCAGTAATTTAATACACTGTAACTTAATCCTCACAACAACTCTAAGATATAGGTGATATTATCTCCACAACTGACTAGGAAGCTGGGGCTCGAAGAAGTTAACAAAGTTACACAGCTAGCAAATGTCACAGTGGAAATCTGGTACAGTAGTTATGTGATAGGTAGAAGCAAGAAGTGACTCCGTGAGAGGTGAGTCATTTCTGCAGTAAAGACAATATAGACTGCCCTGCACTCTTCTGATAAAACCTCAGGGTGACCTCTCCCAGGTTACATATGCCATCCTCTTGGGTGGCTATAAGATTGCCCTATCTCTGCTGGAGCTCCAGGGCACGCAGAGTAGCAACAGACCTTAAGGCCTGCAGCAGTTAAAACTGCAATCTTCTTTGGGCAACTGTCATCTTGAGAGAACTCTCGGCTGCAGCTTTTTGTAAGATGTAGCTAGAACGTGTGGTCATTAGGACTAGAACAGGTGCCTGCATGCGACTATGAGAATAGTTATCTTTTCCTTGCCTTAATGGATAGAATTTTGCCTCTGAAATTGAGTTTCTACCAGAGCAACCATTCCTGACTTTCACAGGCCACGGGGACAGTGAAGCTGCTGTTTTGGGCACCCTCAATCATTAGCCAGCTTATCAGAATATGCAGATATTCATCCTCCAGAAGTGTAATGGAGGTACTTTTTCCTTTGCATGCACCTTGGATTTACTGACTCTGCTGCCTGTATCCTTATAACCCTGTGCTGCCCAGTCATCATTCACCTTCCTCAGCCATTCATAATCAGCCTGATATTACCTGATTTTATTGGCTGAGCTGTGTCTAAATAATGTAAGAACAGAGACAAAAACCAGGAAAGCCCCACAGAAAATATTACTACTCCACTGCTTAGGACATATTCCTCAGGTTATGTTTATTAGAGCAAAAATTCCTAACCATCTGACTTAGAGCATAGGTTTTTTTCAGAGAATTGCTTTGTCCCATGACTGTCTACCTTTTGCTAGAGTTCTTCCATTGGATTCATCTGGCTAAGCAGTGTTCACTAGGCATTTTGGCATTATTATGTTCTGTTTGCTTTTCTTAAGAATCTGCTGTGGAGAGCAGCGCAGTGTGTTGATAGATCACGTAGTTGATGAGGTGAATCAGACAGCCTGGGTTCATATGTCAGGAGCCTTGCTCACTACTTGTGTGACCTTGGGCAATTTACTTAAAAAAGAGAAAGTTCTCTGCCACCCTCACTTTCTTTCCTGCCAAAATGCATTCATTATGGCTAAGCCAACTGTTCATATGTATTCTTAAGGCACTAATTAACAACAAATATCACATCAGCCATATTGTTTAGTAGCTGAGAGCGTGGACTTTGGCATCTGTCAGATTTGACTCTGAATTTCATCCTTGTTATTTATTGTGTGACCTTGAGAAAATTATTTAACTCATAAAGATCACCGTGAGGATTAAATGAGTTATCATGCTGTGTGTTGTCGCTTGTGCTGTGTTTGGGCACTCAGCTAATAGTAGCTACTGTTTTTACTGTTACCTCATGGATTACCATGGAGCATACAGAAATCTACTGATAAGCAGCTGACTCTCCTGCTACAAACATTAGAACTTGTTGGTTCACTTCTCCTGTCCCCAAAGCAGCCCAGGGAATAGAGGGTTCCTCCACCTAACATCTGATTCCTTCCCATTGATATGTGGTGTTCTGTTCCCCACTTTTCATTGGCAGTGTTATCAAAGCACAGACCTAAAATCAGACTTTTTTTTGCTCCCATTATATCACTTATAATCACATGTGATGTAGAAAGTTCCCTGTAGCAAGTTTTAGCTCACGTGTTTCCCTTTGTAAACACCTGTGACTACTTAGAATCAGGTTGAAAATCAAAGCCAGCAGTTTCTTGGGAAAACGTGACTCAATGATTTTTGAAAAAGTGGGGTAAAAAACCTTTGCTGTCAGAAAACTTGGGGTCACTTAACACCTGGAAATTCCTCCTGCTTAAAGGGCCCCAATTAATATTGCTATTACATCATTCTTATCAAAGTAATTCAAGTGCATGCATTTAGATTAATGAGGTGTGGTTTATTGGTTTAGCCACTGCAGAAGGCCTGTTCGAGGTATCGGTCATCTCCCCAACTTATTGTTCTGTGGAAAAATGCATTCCTGTGTACACCTGCAAGCCTACCTCTAAAAGATTTCATATGGGAATTCATTGCTTTTCTGTTTACTTAAAAATGTAGTATTCAAAATAATACAGGATTGTACAATCAAATTCATTGGGAATCTCTAAATTTCTATTATGATAAAAGTAGTAATGATAATGTCTTTCATTTATGGACCATGTGGTTTGTCCTCAGGATGCTTTCATTTTAAAATACAATTCTAACAACCTTATGGCAAATATTTTAGTCTGCCTCAAAAGATAAGGATAAAGACTTTTCTATTAACCCACTAAAAACATTATAGATTCCTTTACCTTTGAATTGCTTCCTTGTCCTTTTTTTAACTAAAAGCATTACTTATGAAATAAAATGAATTATCAAAAGTATAAGAATTATAGTAGAATATTTATTTTAATGCTTCTGAAAAACCAGTTCCAAAAGAACCAGTCTTTTCAAAAATCCCGTTATCAAACCCCCAAAATCCTGTGCTCTTTCTTTCTACTATATCATCAAGCTTAGCTCAGATGCCAAATTCTTAGGTCTTTGAAAATATCAAAATAATAGTTCTTCTTTGGAATGAAGCAAACTCCTTACCTTGTCATTGACTAGATCATAGTATCTTGGAATAAAAAAGGCTGTAATGTTTGCTGGAAAGAAGTGGGAGATTGCTGGGGGAAGGGTGGAGGGGAGGTGGCGAAAATATTACAAGGGTTCCATGAATTTTTATTTGGATCTGAAGACTAAATTATGTCTTACATTTTTCAAATACCTGCAGATGCTCTTATGGTTAAACCGTAATAATCATTAAATTCATAGCCATGTTTTTCTCAATCAGCCAATACTGAAAGAACTTAGTATCATGTAGAAGTCCACAAAGGAGGTTTGGTACTTTACTCAAAAGGTTGGAAATTCAGCTGGACTAGATCAGGTGGGGCTTCTTTGAATTAAGTATGTGGCCATATGCGTGGTATCCCGCTCACTTTAAAAAGGGAGATTAAGTTGACAGCCTTTGAGTCAACCTGTAATTAAATGCCCTTTTAGCTACCTGTTATGTGTACCTTTTGTTTAGCTTCTTAACTTGTATTCCTCATCTGTAAAATGAAATAATGATAGTACCTGCCTTTCACTGTTGTGAGAATTAAATGAGATGAGGCATTGAAAACCTTACAGAACACAATAAGTGTTAAGGTCATTGTTACTGCCTTAATATTTATTATCACCATCACTGACAGTGAGCAAATTACCTGGGTTTGTATTCCAGGGACACTAAATCCCTAATGACAGTTTCCCCATCAAATAAAATGAACCTATTAACAGTACCCAATTCGTAGGCGGTTGTGAAGATTAAATACCTTCATTGATGATAAATAATTAGAACAAGATGTGGAACACAATTAGTGCTAAGAAATGTCAGCTGTTATTCTTACTACTGTTGCCTTCTTATTCCCTAATTGTTACTACCTCCATTTTTAACTGTTTTATGGGAATTCTTTTTTATTGCTGTTTCCTTTACCCTGCAAAGTAGTTTATGAAGCATGTTTTGAAAATCTGTCCTCTCAGAGCAATCTGATTTCTGCTTGCTAGGGGTTAACAGCAGCTCTGTCACATTCCACAGAATTTCACCAAAGCAAGAATTTGATATATATCTTCCTGCCCTTGGGCTCTTTGGACCTATGGACAGTTCTCCAAAGACTTGTTTTTCAGTCCTATCCAGAGCCTGAAGATAACATTCAGCTTCAAGGGCTTTAAAAGATGCTCTACAGATACATTCAGGAAGCACAGAAACCTGCAAAGTAGATTGTTCCCTTCCTTAGAGTGTTTTTAATAATCTCTCCATAATTTTGCCTTTATGGCATTCTGGGGCTATTGTGGACCACTGCCGTGATTCCATGTCTTTGTCTCCATTGTCATTGCAGGAAAATATTTTCCTTTCTCCCAAGAGGTTAGAATACAGCACTGTGAATTGTAACAGAGCACTTCGCAGTAATTATACCCATGCCCAAACTCCTGAACAAGTTGTAAGAGCTGGGGCAAGTTATGGAAACCCTTGGAATCTCGTTTGTCTTTGACATAAAATGGTGATAATTGGCTCATTTAAATTTTCTTTTTTGATTCCTTCCTAAGCCAGCCACTGAATGAGATACAGTGGTAAATTAATGATTCTTGCCCACCTGAAGCTTGGAGTAAACAATGGTTAAGTGCTTTAAAAGAAATGAACAGGATGCTGTGATGGAAAATAAATAGGGCCTCTACTTTAGTGTGGTCGGGAAGACTTTAACTAGCAGGGAGCAGTAAAGCTAGGTGGGGAACATTCCCAAAAGAGAGAAGAAAAACCCTGAGGCCAGAAACAGTGTCCAAATTGCCTAAGAGAAGCCAGTATGGGTATAAATGATACTGCTTTCCTTCTCTCCTTGATGAGGTTTTAAATAAAACACTCTCTGGAAAGTGAGTCCTATCTATATAATTTGGATGCGAAAATGCAAGAATGAGCTTAGTTAGTATAACTAAGGTCTCAGTTAAGCAAGAACAATAAAAAATTGAACGAATATTATTTTAATTCCTATTTGAATTTCCCTCCCCTACCTGAATAATAATTTTCGGTTTTATGTCTTTCATCAGCTCAAGTAGTGTCATATTCCTTCATCTTAGCAGTCATTTCCTCACCCTGCTGCTCTTGTGACATATAACCTTTAAAAAAAAAAAAAAGACCAAAATTGACTCATAGATCAATTTAAAATACAGCCTCAGGACCAAAGGCACTAGTGTTGAATCTTCTCAGTCATGTTCACAGGCAGAAGAAATTATAGTTGTTGCTGTACAGATAATGACACACAGACATACGAAAATAAGGAGCACTGTTTCCAAAACTGGGGAGATTACTGTGGCGATCTGCGTAGCTGAGTTAGTCAGGGTTCTCCAGAAAAAACAGAACCAACCAACAGAAAAAACAGATCAGGAGATACGTTATACATATATATGAAGAGATTTATTGTAAGAATTGGTTCACGTGACCGTGGGGATTGGTAAGTTTGAATTCGTTTAGGCAGGTCTCAATTTGTGAACTCGTTGGTAATGTTGAATACCCCAGGAGAAGCCACAAGTTGGGAATGCTGATGAAAGTGACAGTGAATTCCACAGGAGAAGCTGGCTAGCTGAAGTAGAGATAGAAGTACCTCCCGACTGCTGAAATCTTCAGTTCTTGCCGTTAAGGCCTCCAACTGATTGAATGAGGAAATTACTCTCATTGCTGAAGGCAGTCAACTGATTAATGATTTAAATCCATAAAATACCCTCACATTTTTCCACTTCTCTTTTCATAAAGCATTGCCTAAAGAAAACAAACTTGTAATTGCAAATCCTTTCCCTGTCCCTTCGAAATGTATGTAAATCTTTTGTAAAGGTACATAACCCTCTTACCAATTTTACAATCCAGGAAACATCTTCTTAACTGCCTGGGCACCATGTCTGAACTATAAACTTCAAGGAAACTAAAGCCCCATCTCCGTGACTGAGAATTTAGCCTAGGTCCTGGCTACAAATTGTAACTATCTGCTTGTCTTAGAGACACAAGAAATTTTATTTTTCATTTGGAGAAAAAAAAAAAAAATCCACATTAACAGGCCATTGACTGCTAACTGAACCGCTGAATGCCGTAACCTAACCAAGTTGACATATGAAATTAACCATCACAGTAGGCTTCTGCCATATTGCAGATGCAGAACTGAAGATGTTTGTTAATGTTTATTAGAGGACCACCCAAATTCAAGTTCTATAAAATATAAGTATAAGAGTCTATCCGGTTGCATCTTACAATTGGTTCATTCTTATAAATAATGCATTCTTTGGGTATTTTTCCTCTATTTGATTCCTGATGAAAATTCTTCTCTTTCACTAATTGAATTCTAAGATTTAATAATAGCAGCATCAATACAGAGCTCATTTAAGATGAAAATCCATATCACTTGCATCTCAATGAAAGCATTATCAGTGATTAAAAGAAGATACACTTGACTCAGTCAATCCAGTGGTTCTCAGCCATGACAGTACACCCTCAGATCCTGATTCTGGTTCTGGAGGTAAAGGCCAAGCTTCAGTATGTTTTAAAAAGCTTCTCAGTTCCTTAGAAAGTGAAACACAGGATTACTATATGACCTGGCAATTCTACTTCTAGGTATAAACCTAAAGCAATTGAAAGCAGGGACTCGAACAGTTATCTGTACACCAGTGGTCATAGCAGCATTGTTTACAGTTAGCCACAAGATGAAAGCAACCCAGGTGTCCATCAGGAGGTGAGTAGATAAACAAAATGTGCTATATACCCACACAAAGGAATATTATTCAGCCATAAAAAAAAGAATGAAGTTCTGATATATGCAACAATATGGATGAACCTTGAAGTCATCATTTTGAATACAATAAGCCAGTCACAAAAGGACGAGTATCATATGATTTCACTTACATGAACTATCTAAGATAAGCAAATACATAGAGATAGAAAGTAGATTCAAAATTACTGGGACTGAAGGGGAATAACTGAAGGATACAGGGTTTTTGTTTGGGGTCATGGAAAAGTTTTGGTGCTGATGGTAGCACAATATTCTGAATATAATATCACTGAATTGGACACATGAAAGTGGTTACAGTGGAAAATTTTACAATAAAAGTGTTTAAAAAACAACTTCCCAGGTCATTCTAATATTCATCCAGGATGGAGAGCTATTGAGTTTCTCCCTAACTTATTTGCCAGTGCTATAGAATGCAGAGAAAGAAGAGACTGTGGGGGGAGGGGAAGCGAGGTGTGGAAATCTGCAGCCAATTGCAGGGGCATTTCCTAAAATCTTTGGACAACCTCAGTCAGAACTTGGCCAGTTTGAAATCTAGTTCTCACTGTCTTCTTCTTTATTCTAGTTAAGTATTCTGTTAAGTAATCCAGTAAAATCAGAGTGTAGTGGGTTGATCTTGGCTTCTTCCAAGTCTTCACAACCTAAGTAGCCAGATAAACAAATGATGTCACAGGTGAAGCTAGTTACTCTGCCCTTTAAATCACCTCCTGTGATTCTTCTGTCTGTCTGGAGTCCTCTTGCTCTTTTTGCATGCCCTGCATCTTCACATTTGTCACCGTTCTGGCCCCAGAGCTCTCTTCTGTTTCCCGTCTCCCCCTCTCACTGTTGATGGCTTGTGCCCCTTTCACTTTACCCTCCTCTATAACCCTGATGTTAGATGTGATCTGTCTGCACCTAAGTGACTTAACTGTCCCAGAGGTGTTTGCACTTTACAAGGAATTTTACCATAATGTAGAGGGAAACTGTGAATATAGCAGAATTGTGCGTATCAGCTACATGGGCATCACAGCTGACTTTTACTGAACACTTACTACATGCTTGGCACTTCATACAATTGGCAGTGCATACTATTCTTGTAAAGTAGTTGTGATTACCTCCGTTTTAAAAGTAAGAAATCTGAAAGTCATAGAACCATTAAGTGCCAGAGTAGAATTTGAATCCAGGAAATTAAATTCTAGAACCTTTGCAGCTTCCCATTTTTAAGAGAAGCACTAGGCCCTTGGCATTAGTTCTGTTTTATGATGAGAAAGCTTGCGAGTCCAAAGGGTTTAGGAACTTGCCTGTGGTTCTGTTGGTGGACTAAGCGTGGACTCAAAGCCATATCTGATTGTCTACCTAAATTACGGGTTTTTTTTCCATCACTTCTTTCTAGTCTACCATGCACCTCATAGTATATATAAGTTGCTTTTCTTTGCATTGCTCCAAACATTCAGAACTAAAGGGAACTTTCAGTTCCCAATTGTAGCACCACTATAGCCAGGTGTTTTGTAGCAGTCACTCATATGGGCTGCAAAGAACAGCAGAAATTGCAATCTTGATTCCTTCTTACCAACTCCCACTTTGGAATAAGGAAGTTGCTGACACTACCTAGGATGTGAGGAACTGTCAGATGGTCCTTTTACAGCTGGAGGGCTATGGTTCTTAATCTTTCCTTGTAGGTCTGTCCCAGTGCATGTCATTGTTTGTGCTTCCAGTGTAACTCTGTATTTCTAGTAGAAAAATGGGTAAAATAAAACCTCGTTAATTTAGGGCCCACAAATTCAGAAAGTGTGGCCGTTTGTGCATGTGATTGGCAAAAGACTAAAGAAAGTTCTGGTTTAACAAATTTGAAGGTACAAAAACACAGGACCTGCAGTCTGGAACCCATTGGTTTTCACTCCACTCTCACCTCCCCCTTCCCAGTACAACAAATTATGGATCCCTGAAAAATGCTTTCCCTTCACCTAAGACAAAGAGAATTAACCTTTTTGTGCCTTGGTTTCCTCATCTGTCAGGAGGATGTAATACTAGTGGTACTGACGTTGGAGTTATTGTGAGCATTATATAAGTAACGCAGGTAAAATATTTAGAGCAGTACCTGGCACAAATAAATGCTAAGTAATTGTCAAGATAATGATTCCAGCTTGTTGTAATGTACTGCCGTTGCGTATGAAGATGATATAAATCTGTTATAAATTTTATCTCATCCAGTCACTGCCCATTTTGTTGATAAAATGTAATGATATTTTCAGAGAACATATTCCAAATCTTAGATATTAATATCAAATTAACGCATTTTGTACCTCTGTTCTAGGTCAAGCTATTTCTTAAGTTGGTGTCTGAACTCAGGTTAGGGTAACATGGCATGGATTAAGGTGGTTACTACAGTTAAAAAGGAAAAGTGAGTCTAGGGGCGGTGTGACAGTGGCTCAGTGGCAGAATTCTTACCTGCTGTGCTGGAGACCTGAATTTGATTCCCAGTGCCTGCCCATGCAAAAAAAAAAAAAAGTGAGTCTAAAAATTCTTCCTGTGCTAGTCCAAACTATATACTGGCAAATTGTAGACAGTCAATAAGTGTTTGAGGAAATAGCTAAATAACTAAATGAGTGGGTATCCAGCACATTCAGACACTATAAGCCCCTCTTTTTATCAGGTGCCCTGATAACTCATTTTTTTTCTATCTAAATTAAAACATTGTTCAGTTGTTGAATCCAGAGTAGAATATATTCTCAAAAGTAGAGCATCAAGTTCCTTACTGCGTGCAATGAAAGAGAATTCCCTGGAAATCTCCACTTTTATACACCTGCATTCACCTACATTCTGCCAGCTGGAAGTCAGTGCCATGGTTAAGGTAGTTGGGAGAGTTAAGGGAATCCACAGTTATCTACGCTTTAGAATGAATTACTGCAGTTAGGTAATCAGCTAGTTCTCTCCTAAACTGTTTGCGTGACCACTGAAGAGCTGAGGGTGCTTTAGTAGTGCCCACAGGAGAGTAATTTTTTAACATGGAACAAGTTGAGAACATATGGGATTTCTCAGCAGGAATATTAAGTGATTTGGTAAGGAAAATAAGGGAGCTGACCACTCAAAGACAGAAAGAACCAGAAAAGGGCAAACAACAAATACATGTCTGCTTTTCAGATTTTGCAAGGGGTTTGCCTTTGCAGAAAAACAAAAAGTAGATTAGTGGTGGCCAGGGGCCGGGTGAGAGGAAGGCGTTGTTGTTGCTTGGTGGGTACAGAGTGTTTGGGAGTTTTTGAAATATTAAAATAAAATTGTTTTTAACTCTTAAAAAAAAACAAACATGAGACTAGACTGTTCCACAGTGAGGTAGCCCAGGGCTAGTCATTTAGTCTTTCTTTGATTTTAGTCTACTAAAACCCCATGAAAAATTATACCTTTCTTATTAAGTATACCTATAAATTAGTACTAATTGTTGAGAAAGTGCTTTGAGATTTTAGAAAGTTATGCAAACGTCTAGAATTAACTCTTACTGCAGTAGTGAGTTCATGCCTTCTGACGCACAGGAAGATAAACAGAATTGATTACCCAGTGCCCATCAGACTCTGTTTGGACATACTGAATATGTCAGCTGCTAAGACTGTCCAAAATTGTGCACTCATTGCTTCCCAAAGTCATATTCAGGATGGTGGGTCATTTGTCAGATACCTCATTGGCAGCTCATTTTTGGGGAAAAACACTAGGTATAGGCAAAATGGATCTGTGTCAAATGAAGTTCATTGTTGATTTGGCACTTCTAAGTTTGATAGACTTGACAGACTTCTAAGAGAATAAATGCATGTCATCATCACTGATGTTATGGATTATAGAATGACTTGATATTTATCCTCAGAGGCTTTCCAGTAATATTCTTTGAAATAATCAGTGGTTAGAAATGAGATGAGTGATGTCATTAGCTTTCCTGAATACAGTTAATACCAAGCTGAGTGGTTTTTTCTCTTTTTAAGATTTTTATATCTGTTGCTTGGTTGTATCTGTTAATAAAGTTCAGAAACACCAGAGAAGCCTAGATTGGGAAAGAATAAGAAATCATTTACTTAACACTCTGCCATATCGAGTTTGTATAGTGTTTTAAAAATTCTTAAATTTTTCAAAGACAGAGATTTCTCTATTTACATTGAGAACTTGAAATCCTGTTATGTCACAGTCCACTTAAGCTTTGGGAAGTTCTTCCTTCTATCTGACCCACATCTTCTGCAATTTGAGTGTATTTCTTCTACATCCATGCAAATGGAAAACAGCTACCCAGCCTTCCCCTTATAACAACCGTTCATGTACTTAAAGATGGTTATTAAGTTATTCCCTAACCCTCTTTCCTCTGGACTAAATAATACCTTTAGCCAGTCTTCCAAAAGTCCCCATTTTCTACCTCTTTCATCATCTCTTGATCTTCTGCAAGCCTATTCACATCTTCCTTAAAATGTAGATTCCAGATTGGAACATAGCATTCTCACAGTCTCCCCATTAATGGGGGTCCCTCACTACCGCTCTCGGGCTGTCAGATGTTATTGCCATTCGTATGGAAAATAGAGATCTTCTCAGCATCCAGAAAGATGAAATGTGGATCTACATAGGCTAGGCCTTGGTTTGTGTCTGCAGCTGTTGGTTTTGGAGTTTGAAGATTTTTAAACTCCAGGTTTATTCTAAGGAAACATTGGAAGTCCGTGAATTCATCTCCGCTTTCTGGGTTGGTGACCAGTTCTAAAACATTAGAATCCTTTCTCAAGCACTCTTTCCTCTAAGGCAAAGGACTTTAATTCTTGGTACCATTCTAAATCAAATGTCCATGCAATGTACCTGAAAATCCTTGGGGTCTCTCACTTCCTCCAGCCAGCAGTTTGCTTTAGAACAGGTAGTTACAGGAAAGGAGATATTTGCTTTCTGTGTCTAAACTCAGTGAAACTGCAAAAGGAGGAGATCCAAAAGAATTGTCCAGAGAACACAGGAAGGTAAATGGAATTCATTGTCCAATGCCCGTTGTTGAGAATTAAGAGTATAGCATGTCCTGAAACTACTTGTCGAAGAGTGCTTTGAAAACTATTTTTTTCCTTTCTTTGCTTTATATATCATACAATTTTTAAAAAGTTAAAAAAAAAAAAAAGTATAGCATGTCACTGAAATTGTCTTTATCCCATGCCGTCTCTGTCATTCAGAGGTTTCATTGGTTCTCTGATATGACCTCTATCTTCTCCCCTACTCTTTTCCCTAAAAACTTAAGTTCCTATGTTGGAAATGCTCCTAGAATGGGGATTTTTGGTATCGTGACTGTCAGTTGGGGCAAGCCTGCAGGTCTGACTAAAGATTTCATTGCTCATGTTAGGAGGCTTTTCTTGTTCAAGCAAAATCCAGCCCAAGCACTTGGACATTTCACTCTTTTGTCAGCTTCTACAGGAAGCTAGGGGTCCTACAGTAAACCGTTGGCTAGTGCAGATAGGAGGGCAAGAAAGAGTTTTGACTGGAATAATCATGTGGCAAGATTCTGTTTAGGCAATGCCTAGGTTACCTAGATGTTGCAGGGTCTGTATGTTTTATGTGTGGCCAAGTGATTTGCTGATAAGTGATATAAAGTCCTTATTACATTTACCTTCTTTCCAGATATTGGGACTTACTAAACCAAGCCTCACAGGTAGTAATTCTTCTTGCAATTTTGAAAGAATTAAAGTAAATTTCACATAGTAAACAAAATTCATGAATACCTGGGACATTAGGTCTGGAATAATGGACTACTGGGTCATTTTGTACAAAAAGTTAGGCAGCATTTCAAAGTAAGATACATTATTGAAAGTGCCAACAGTCTGCACTTGGATATTTGTAACTTTCAGTAAGCGCACTTCTATGGATCATGCACACTCTTCACTGAAAGCCAGGAAGATTATTCTTTTTAAAAAAATATTTTTATTGAGAGATATCCACACATACAGTCCAACCATATTATACAATCAGTGTCTTACAATATTATTTCATAGTTGTGTATTCTTCACCATGATCATTTTTAGAACATTTGCATCACTCTAGAAAAAGAAATAAAAAGAAAAAAAAAAACTCATACATCCCATGCCCCTTACCCCTCCCTCTCATTGACCCACAGTATTTCAGTCTACCCAATTTTTACCCCTTTTATCTTCCCGTATTATTTATTTACTTTTTAATCCTTATTATTATTATTTTTTTTTACTCATCTGTCCATACCTAGATAAAAGGTACATCAGAGACAAGGTTTTCACAATCATACAATCACATTGTAAAAGCTATATAGCTATAGAGTCGTCTTCAAGAATCAAAGCTACTGGAACACAATTCAACAGTTTCAGGTACTTCCCTCTAGCTACTCCAATACACCATAAAAAAGGGGTATCTATATAATGCATAAGAATAACTTCCAGGATAACCTCTTGACTCTGTTTGAAATCTCCCAGCCACTGAAAATTTATATTGTCTCATTTCTCTCTTCCCCTTTTTGGTCAAGAAGGCTTTCTCAATCCCATGATGCTGGGTCCTGGCATATCGGGAGTCTGGTCCCACGTTGCCAGGGAGATTTATTTACATCCCTGGAAGTCATGTCCCACAGTAGGGTTGAACTCATTGAGTTCACCTGCTGAATTGGCTTAGCGAGAGAGGCCACACCTGAGTAACAAAGAGGTTCTCTGAGGGTGAATCTTAGACGTAATTGTAAGTAGGCTTAGCCTAGCCTTTGCAGGAACAAGCTTTGGTTGTCCCCACTGCCTATGAGAATAACAAGAATTCCCCAGATGGAGAAGTTGAATATTTCCTCTTTTCTTCTCAGTCCCCCAAGGGGACTTTGCAAATCTTTTTTTATTCACTGTCCAAATTACTCTGGGATATACTGGGGCATCACACTAACCTGTACAAACCAATAAGAGCTCATGCTTTATTCAAGATTCCATGTAATTATGGTGTTCAAATAAGCTCACCATTCAGGTTAAATTCGATGATGTGCTACCCAAAATAAAAATTTTACACCAAATAAACGTCTCTCCCTTTGGTCTCGCTTGGAGGTTGAAGTTTGAAAATATGGGCCATATCATCCTTTACTCAGTATTCTAATTTCAGGTAGATTATTCTTGGTTTCATTCCTTGTATCACCAGGATATTAATGCACAGTTAAAAGATGTTTAGTAGAGCACCTGATTTTTTCCCCCTTCTGTAATGAGATTCAGAATTCCAATGGGGAAAATATGACTTCACCAAATTTGCCAGCTTATATTTGAGGACAGAAACTTAAAGGTATGGTGTCATATTGTGGTAAAGTTGGAATGATGCCCAGATGTCTGTTTTCTTCATTACTAAAAACTTTATGTGGCTGAGCAATAGCTATTTGGGCCTTATGAAATTGCATACTGCTTTGAAGGGCACTGAGCCTGCAGGTGAAAGGACAGTAATGTATGTAACCTCTCTCTTTTCTCCTTTCTCTTTTCTCTAGTCTAACCGACAGCCAGCTAAATTGAACCTTCTCACCTGCCAGGTGAAACCGAATGCTGAGGACAAGAAGTCTTTTGACCTGATATCACGTGAGTCAGTTATTGTAGATCCTGGTACCTACCCATTTCCATTCTCTGGTTATTGAAGCAGCAGCTTTTCCAACTAGGTTTTTTCAGAGTTGGAACTTGAACAATATCTTGTTATTCTTGCATGTCCAGCTCCAGGAAAACCTCTCAGGTCTCATAATTAGCATGGAGCCTGCCTGCAGTGAGCTGGAAGACATTTGCCCAGGAATGGAATAGAATTTAGATTTTTCTATTGAACTAAACTAGTTCTTGACCGTGGACACACAGCTTTATGTCCTTGGAGAGATTTTTCTAAATCCTGTGTTTCCTAAATTCCTGTTTCGCTCTTAGATCTGCTATATCACCATGTTTGATGTGAAGCCCAGACATAGTTTTTTTTTAAGTCCCCAGGTGTTTCCGATCTGTGCTGATAGTTAAGAAGTACCCTAGAGAGAAAGAAAGATAGATGTTAAAGATCGAGATGGTATAATCCAGAATGCCTGGAGTGTATAATAATAGTGAAATGCACAATATACAAATCTTAAAAATGCTTTTGCATGAGGAAGAACAAAGGATTGTCATTATTGCAAGGTGCTGAAAATAGATGATAATTAATACTTTAAAATATCACCTTAGGTGTGAGACTAAAGCAAAAAATGTTTATTTGTCACAAAATTTATATTTTGACTAGAGCATTTCCTAATATAACCCATGTAGATAGTTTGATTAAAT
>PVIY010047992.1:0-17554 GCA_004026745.1 Myrmecophaga tridactyla | reverse complement strand
ACCCTCCATGTGGCGACGTAGGGATTGATGCCGATTAAACTTATGGTGCCTCAGTCTCAACACGAGGTCTCCTTCTTGATTGCTGTGGACGATCTGGGCTCTGTGGTAGATTGAGTCATGGGCCCCAACAAAAGGTGCGCTCTTAATCTGCATTCCTGTGGGTGTGGACCCATTTATAAACAGGACTTTTTGAAGGTGTTATTACTAGTTAAGGTGTGGACAAATTTTTGGTCTTAATCCATATAACTGGAGGCCTGAGAAAGAGAGGAAACTCAGGTGCAATAGATGGGAACCAAAAGAAGTCAGAAGTCAGCAGAAATGAGAGGTGACCGGAGAAGGCCGGAGACGTTGTCATGTGACAGAGGACCCCCGTCACCAGCGTGCTGCCAACTTGGGAGGAAGCACGGCTTCGCTCACTGGGGACTTGTGGCCTCAAAAACAGTGGCCCAATAAAGTCTTGTGGTGGGAGCCAATCCGCTGGGTGGTGTTTGTCATAGCAGCTATGGGAAACTAAGGCAGGCTCTTAAACGCTCGAGTCTAGAAGGAACAGGCATCACTTCGCATTGACTGGACACATCTATTCACAAGGCCATGTCTCTACATCAAGGTAGGGCATGGGGAAGGTGGGGAAACGTGGTATCCCATGTGTCCAGGAAGAAGAGGAGAACTGACAACACCAATGAGCAACATTTCAACTCTATGTTTCCATGATTTTCATTAATTACCCATTCCTCAATTAATGGCTAGACATTTAGATTCTTTCTAATTTTTCAATATGATAAAATAATTCAGACTTCCCATTTTCACCAGCTGGGGATTATAGCTAGGATCACTAGCTATGATAGTGATGCTGTCATTGATACTGCAGTACTGTCAGATCTGGGCCACCACCCACGCATGCAGGACCTCAGCTCCCATCCCCACACCCCCAGATCAGCCACCACTATGCCTCAGAGCCTTCAGGCTAGCGGTGACCACCCAAATTCTCCCACTCATTTGGAAACATCACTGAATGCTTGCTGTTTGTCAGGTACTGTGCCTGGCATACATCTGGGGATAGGGCAAGAAATGAAAGAGACACAGTCCTAGCCTCACTCACTCTCCTCATGCTCTTACTACCTGCCCATGCCACCTCTGCTGGCAGGAGACTTGGGGAACGCTGCTGAGAACTCTGCCTCCCGAGAGTCTGCTGGTCTACGGCAGAGAATAGAGGGCAGGAGAATGCTCCTCTCCCTGCTCTGCGTGGCACTCGGCCATTTAGGCTGAAGCTGTGCTGTTTGAGCCTAGAGTCTCACATAGACTTTTTTTTTTTAATTTTATTAATTAAATTATTTATTTTGGAATGATCTCAGTCTTATAGGACAGTTACAAAAATAATACAAAAACAACACAGAGGTTGCATGAGTGTTTCAGTGATAGAATGCTTGCCTGCCATGCGGGAGGCCCAGGTTCAATTCCCAGCCTATGCATCTACACCCCAAAAAAATATATGCAGGGAACTCCAATAAACTCCATACACAGATATCTGGACTCACTAACTTTTAATATCTTGCCACATTTAATATATCTATCTATCATCATCTTTTAAACACTTGAGAATAGGTTGTATACATCATGTTCCTTGAACACAATATTTCCAGGTATATTTCCTAAGAACAAGGAAATTCACTTAAGTAACCTTATTAAATACAATGATCAAGTTCAAGAAATTTACATTGGTATAAAGCTAGCAATCTATATTCTGCTTTTTCATTTGGCCCTATAATCACATAGACTTTTAAAAATTCTGTTCCTTCAGCTTCTCTTGTAAAGGCCAAAAACGAGTGGAACCAGCTTAGACCTGGGTCCTGGGGACTCAGATTCCCCCATGGTCCTCATCTTTACCCTCCCCAGGGACCTCCTGCACATTCTTCAGCCAAAGCCCCAAAGCTGTCAAGTACATCAACTAATTCATTGCAGACCCAGGGCCAGGCCATCCAGAACCCGCTGAGACGTCAGTGACTCTCAATAGGCTTAGCAAAAAGTAGTTTCTTCTTTGAACTTATTTCTCTAGGATAAATTCCCAGAAGTGGGATAACTAGGCCAAAGCATAAAAACAATTTTATAGTTCTTAATTCAAGTTGACAAGTTGCTTTCCAAAATTTGCATCTATATTGTCATAGATAACACTAAGTTCTTTGCATTATTAACAGGATTAAGAATACCT
This sequence comes from Myrmecophaga tridactyla, assembly GCA_004026745.1. Lineage (NCBI taxonomy): Eukaryota > Metazoa > Chordata > Mammalia > Pilosa > Myrmecophagidae > Myrmecophaga > Myrmecophaga tridactyla. Next base: position 15,348 of record PVIY010047992.1, on the reverse strand, counting down.
TTTAAATTTTGCCATTGTGATGGATGAAAATCATAACTCCTCATTATTTTAACTGATATATCTGTAATTACCACAAGTTTGCCACATTTGTTTATAACCGTTTTTCCACTTGTATGATTTGTCAGCACGGATGTTGGTTCATTTACTTATTCAAGCTTTAATTTATTAAACCAATTTTATAAGTTTTTGTATAGAACAAATGTTAGTCCCCTGTCTGTTGTAATTGCATTCTAGTACCTCCACCCCCTACCCCCGCTTCTGGTCTCTCTGCTTTTTATTTTATTTCCATTATTTTTGTTGTAGTGCAGAAGTTTTAAATTTTTATTCACTCAAATCCTTCACAGCTTTCCTTTGTGGTTTCTTCTTTTTTCTTTTCACTTCAAAGTTTAGAAATATAGTCCCTATTCAGAAATTTGATCAATATTTGATTCTACTTTCTTCTAGTTTGTCTTCCATGATTTGATTTGATTCTTTAATATTTATATACTCAGTCCAAGTGAAACTTATCTTAAATAATGCCGTTTCTTTTTCCAAAAACTTCGAATCAAGTGTAAGACTTCCTACAATTAACTAAGTCAAATAAATAAAAATGAAATTTACCCAAAGCTATCTTGGGACCTGTGAGAGCTGGGGATGGTATGGGAATCAGAGTTTTCTCTAGTGCTCCATGTTTCCGATGAATGGGCAGGGTTGGGAATCACTCGTTGGGTCAATCAGAGTCCCTTCCGAGGGAACAGAATGAACAGCTGTCAGAATTTTTCTTTCTTTTCAAGTGTAACTAACATCCACAGGGTTCAGGGATGGTGGGGGGATGGTTGGGATAGGTGCCTTTGTTTCAGGATTTATGAAGTTTTCTTTTTCTCAAGTTGTCTATAAGGGTAAATGGTTTGGGGCCTTGTGTCATAGACTAATATTGTGATTTGCATTATCCATACACTCAGCTCTCTACATTGAAAAGGCTGTGTTGCTACAGCTCCCCACAACCTCTTCTAAATATGGGATGACACAGAAGATGAACCCAAGAGGTGTGTAAAGAGCCAGGCAGCTCATTAAAAAGAACAAAAGCTCTCTTTGATTTTTTTTGTTTGTTTAAATTGAAGGCAGAGTAGGGAGGTATGAATTACTGCTAATATTATAGAGAATGCCAATACTTTTTCTAGTCATCAATATAAATTTTATTGCAAAAGTAGTTATAAGAGATATAGAAGTAAATAAAACCCAGAGTATCTAAAGGAACTCAATTTCTTTGCACCTGAATTTCCCTAGTTGAAAAATAGGGACTCATTCCTCCTTCCATTTCAAGAATAAATGGAATAGGATATGTGCCAGTTTGAAAATATTATGTACCACAGAAAGCCAAGTTTCTTTGTTTTTTGTTTTAATTTTTTTTTTTTAATTTGCATATGGGCAGGAGGCACCAGGGATTGAACTCCAGACCTCCAGCACAGCAGGATGGAGCTCTGCTTACTGAGCCACGGCAGCCACCCAGAAAGCCAAGTTTTAATACTGATCCAATCTTGTGGGGCCAACCATTTCTTTTAATCCTGATTCAGTGCTATAGGGCAGAAACTTGTGATATATTATCTCCACACTATGTGTGATGTGCCCAGTTGTGAGTGTGGCCTTTTGATTAGATGGAGATGTGACTCCACCCATTTCAGATGGGTCTTCATAAGAGGAATCATCTTGGACAGAGTTCAGAGCTGACACAGATGTTGACATCTGTTGGAGAACAGTTACTTCAGTGCTGACAGGGTCGATGTAGACGTTTGGAGATCGAGACAGAAATAGCCTGGGTGCTAAGCAAGGGCTCTCAGAAACAGCCAGAACCTAAGGAAAAGAAATCTCCAGCCCTGACAGATGCTAAGCTAAGAGCTGAAACCCAGAGTTGCACCCCACAGGAGCTAAGTGAATGCCCACAGATGCTTAGAGAGGAAGCCTTCCCAGATCACCCTTCCTTGAGCCAGGGTATCTTTCTCTGGATGCCTTGTTTGGACATTTTCTTATCGCTAGAAATGTAAACTTGTAATTTATAAATACCCTTTTTAAAAGCTTTTCCATTTCTGGTATATTGCATTCCGGCAGCTTAGCAAACTAATACAGGATATATCACATAAAACTCTGGAGTTTGTACATTGATTTGAATAATTGACCTTCATTGAATAAATTCACTTCAGATAATATTTTTCACATAAGTCTTCCTTTTAAAATGCTATGGTTGAAACAGCCCAAATGCCCATCAATAGGGGACGGGGTGCAACTACATGAGAAAGCTATGCATCTGTAAAAAGTAATGAGGAAGATCTGTATACTGGGATGAAATGAGCTCTGGAATATATTGGTAAGTGAAAAAAAAGAAACAATGTGTAGAATGGTGTGGCTAGAATGCTACCTTAATTTAATTTAAGAAAGTGATGAGGAAATATGCATATGCATATAATATATATTTACTTTTTTTTAAGAAGAAAAAAGGGGAATAAAAAACTAAAAGGAACCGGGGCTCTTTGGAGAAGTTTAGAACAGAATATGTTTCAGATCTTGCCGTAACAGAAAGTAAGGAAGCTATCAGAGACTACAGAGTCTCTAAAAGGACACAGCAATGATCTTCTTACTGGGCAGAGATAAAACAATTTGGGTATGAAAAACAGTCAAAACAAGAAATATCTGAGAAAATAATTATATCTGTGTGTGTACTTGATGAAACACAACAAAAATATTAAAATCCATAAGTTCATAATGATTTGAAAAATCATTCTTCAGATATAAGGATGCAACCAATTCATTATTTTGAAAAGTGGTAAATAAAATAATTAAACATTTATTTTGCCCTTCCTATAAGAATTTCAGAGTAATGGAGTAGTTGATGAAGGAAAGGTTTTCATTTATAGATTTCCAGCTATAAATGTAAAAGGAATGGGGTAGCCAGCCTCCACGATAGCTCATAATAACCCCACCCCCTGGTAGTCACACCCTGTGCATGCCCCACCCACACTGTATCAGGGTTGGCCTGCATGAACAACAGCACATAGCAGAAATGATGAGGTTTTTAAAATCCATATCTGCACTTAACTTTCTACACATATCCCACATATCATTTCAGCCACCGGTCAATCTTTTTTTTTTAATTTTTATTTTTATTTTATTTATTATTTTTTTTACATGGGCAGGCACCGGGAATCGAACCCGGGTCCCCCGGCATGGCAGGCAAGCGTTCCTGCTGCTGAGCCACCGTGGCCTGCCCTTTTTTTTTTTTTTTTTTTTTTATTTTTATTTTTTTTTACCGGTCAATCTTAACATCACTAAAAGAAAGCCCAACCTTATCTGCCTCCTAATGTTGCAATTAGAAGTACCCAATACTATATTGAACCTGAATTTAATCAAGTCCCTAGATTTAACTACAAGTTTATAGGAAACAGAGAAAATGGAAATTCTACGTATAAGTGACCAAATGTCTTCCACAAATAAATGATCTGAAAAAGTGAATAAAAGGTAGTTAAGAGATCAAGCTAAGTAAAATGGAGAGTGTCCATGTATGAGTTCTGGGACTTAACACTTAAAGGTCAGGTAAAAAGGAGAAACCAGCAAATAAGGCAGAGGAGTAGCAATCAATGAGGTAGGAAGAAACTGAAAAAATGTTTTCAAAAGAAGAGCTGTGTGAAATGCTGCTGAGAAGTAAAGTAGACTGAAATTAGAGAACTGATCATTAGGTGTGGCAACAGGCAGGTTCTTGATAAGCAAGACAGGGGCAGTTTCCATTAAGTGGGGAGATGGGAGCCAGACTGGAGTGGGTCGAATGAGAGAGGCAAGGACAGAGAGTCAGTGAGTTTGATAACTAGGTTGAGTAATTCTTCAAGGATGAGAAAAGTATAGAAAGGTAGCACCACAGAATCAAGTCAGGGCATAATCCACACCTGCCCTCCCCATCTACTTATAATATTTTGTTTTGAGTCCAGCACTATTGTGTTTTTCTGCTTGCAACTCCACTTTTTGCTTCATATAGGATCTAAAATTCAGATGAATATGAAGTAATGACATACAACGTATAAAGAGGTAATTTGTGACAAATATAAAGTGGAGGAACGGAGGGGTATAAGAACATAGTTTGCATATGCTACTGAAGTTAAGTCAGTATAAATCAACAAGACTGTTACAGATTAAGCATGTTAAATCTAAGCCCCATGGTAGCCACAAAAATTTTTTGAAAAATATACGAAGAAGGAAATGAGAATGTGCTCTAAATGGTTCAGTACCAACTAGATACAAAATAGGAAGTAACAGAAGAATTGAAGGACAAAAGAGGTATAAGATTAAAAAAAAGAAAAGAAAAATGGCAGAAGAAAACATTGCACACTCAGTAGTTACTTTAAATGTAAATGAATTAAACTCTCCACTCAAAAGGCAGAGATGGAAGAGTGGAAAAAAGCATGACCCAACATGTTGCATACAAGAGATTCAACTAAATGTAAAGACACAAATAGGTTGAATGTGAAAGGCTGAAAAAAATATCCCATGCAAGCAGTAACAAAAAGACAGCTAGGGTGGCTACACTAATATAAATTAAAGACTATAAGTAAAAAACTGTTACAAAGGATACAATATATTGATAAAAGGGTCAATTCATTGAAAAGATGTAGCAATTAAAAATATATAGTCACCTAACAGCAGAGCCCCCAAATATATAAGGTAACATTGACAGATTTTAAGGGAGAAATAAAGTTCTACATTAATAGTAGAAGACTTCAGTAAACCACTTTCAATAATGTTAGAACATCTAGATAGAAGATATACAAGGAATTATAGGCTTTAACCAATACTATCAGCCTACTAGACTTAGCAGACATATAAAAAGCGCTTTACTCAACAACAGCAGAATACACATTCTTTTCAAGTGCGTATGGATCATTCCCCAGGAACCATAATTTAGATTACAAAACAAGTCTCAATAAATTTGAAAATTTTATGGTTTCAATAAAATTGAAATCATACAAAGTATCTTCTCCAACCCCAATGGAAATCAATAACAAAGGTAGAACTGGAAAATTCACAAACTGAAAAGGAAGGAACATTTCCTAACTGAGTCTATGATGCCAGCACCACCCTAATACCAAAGCCAGATACAGAAATAACAAGAAAAGAAGATTATAGACCAATATCCCTTATGAATATAGGTGCAAAAATCCTCAACAAAATACTAGCAAACCAAATTCAACAGCACATTAAAAGGATCTTGCACCTTGACCAAGTAGTATTTATCCTAGTTATGCAAGAGTGGGTCAACATAAGAAAATCAATTGACATAATACATCCCATTATTAGAGTAAAGGAATAAAACCACACGGTCATCTAAATTGACATAGAAAAGGTATCTGACAAAATCAAGCACCCTGTTTTGATTAAAGCACTCAGAAAACTAAGGATAAGAAAGAACTTCCTCAACATGATAAAGAGTATGTATGAAAAGCCCACAGCCAACATCATCCTCAACAGTGAAAGACTGAAATTTTTCCTCTGAAGATCAGGAACAAGACAAGAATGCCCACTATCACCACTGCTATTCAACACCGAACTGGAAGTGCCAGCCAGAGCATTTTGGCAAGAAAAAGAAATGAAAATTTTCTAAATTGGAAAGGAAGAGGTAAAACTAGCCCTATTCACAGATCACATGATCTTATAAATAGAAAACCCCAGAGAATCTACAAGAAAGTTAGGAGGGTTAATAAATGAATTTAGTTAAATGGCAGCAATGAACAATACAAAGGATATCAAAACAATTTCATGCACTGTAAGCAACTAAAAGAATAAAATAGGAATAAATTTAACCAATTAGTTAAAGGACTTGTACATGGAAAGCTACAAAACACTGAAAGAAATTTTAAAGGACCTAAATAAATAGAAAGATATTACATAGTCATGGTTTGGAAGACTAAATATTACTATGATGTCAATTCCACCCAAAGTACTTTACATAATTATACAGAGTAATTGTGTAAATTACACAAAGTAAATCATACAGTTCCAATTAAAATTCCAACAGCCTTCTTTGCAGAAATGGAAAAGGCAATCATCAAATTCCTAAGGAAGGGCAAATACCTAAAATCATCATGAAAAAGAACAAAGTTGGAGGACTCGTCGATGGTCAACTGATTTTTGGCAAGGGTGCCAAGCCCATTCATAGGAAAAAATAGGTTTTTCAAGAAATAGTGTTGGGAAAATTGGATATCCACTTGCAAAATAATGAAGGTGGACTGCTGCTTAATTCAAACATTAACTCAAAATGGATCAAGAACCTAAATTTAAGAACTGAAACCATAAAACTCAGAAGAAAACAAAGTAATATCTTTAGGACATTGTATTAAGCAATGAGTTTTTAGACTTTACCCCAAAAGCATGAGCTACAAAAGAAAAAAAATAAATTTGACTTCATCAAGTTTTAAAACTTTGTGTATCAAAGAACTTTATCAAGAGTGAAAATACAACTTGCACAATGGGAGAAAATAGATAAGGGTTTAATATGCAGAATAAAGAAATGCTATAACTCAGCAACGAAAAGACAAATAACCCAATTTTGAAAGTGGACAATGGATACAAAGATCAAAGGTGATGGTGGAGTTATACAGAGAAGTTAAGGTTTAACAAACAGGTATGATTGTTGAATCACTGGATTGATGTTTCTTTTGGTCTCTAGTGTCTTGGAGTAGCTACAAGTGGAGACCTAAAATTGTGGAATTGTAGCCCATGCTGACTTCAGAAATCTGTCCTACAACTAATTGTTGAGCTGTGCTTTGAAATTTATTGCTTTTTTGCATATATGTTATTTTTCACAAAAAAGAAAGAAAAAAGTCAGTTGTGGTGATAAATATTTATTCCTTCTAGCCTCCTATATTCTGGAGCAGCAAGAAGGAAAAATCTGAGATGAAGGTATGATAGCCCATGACAAACTCTGGGATCTGTCTTGTACTTGTTGAAGAGTGCTTTGAAAACTGTTGGATTTTTTTTCTTTCTTTGCTTTGAATATATGTATATTATACAACTAAAAAAGTTAAAAAAAAAAAAGTGGGCAAAGGACTTGAATAGACATTTCTCCAAGGATGAAAAATAGAAAGATGGCTCAGAAGAATCAAGTTAGGGTATGGTCTGGTTCAGAAAGTCCATGGAGATTGAATTCAAGAGGATTGCTGTGTGCAAGGATTATAAAGAAGGAAGTCTTCGCTTTCGTATTTTGCATATATTTTTCACACATTATATTTAAACCAGCTAAGACAATGCCAAAGCATGCCATTAGTAAAATTATTAAGCCCAAATTAGTGGCTAAGTTTTTTGTGAAGCAAAAGTCATCTTACTTCAAAAGGCAGGGGGCCCGGGCAGTGTGACGGCAGCTCAGTGGCTCAGTGGCAGAGTTCTCACCTGCCATGCTGGAGACCTGGGTTCATTTCCCGGTGCCTGCCCATGTTAAAAAAAAAAAAAAGGCAGGGGGCCCAAAATATGGGTGAGATGAGGGATTAGGGAAACTTGGCCTCATCCTGGGGAGAAGATCTGAGCTGAGACTGAGCGCCCAGTCCTTTGGCTACCACCACCTACATGGTGAAGCCCAGTTGAGTGGACAAACCTTCTGAATAGACCTCCCTGAGATGGAACAGCTTCAGAAATACTTTCCACCTCAGAATTGTGAGCAGTCCCCTCTTTTCCTCTTATTTGACCCCAAGAATCCAGTTAGAACTGCCCCAGATAGCTCTGATCGGCCATGAGGAGGCCCTTCCTTCACCAACAGAAGGGAAACTAAGAAGCAACAGAGATGTGGTCCTTTCTCCCAGCCCCCCACTACATGCTCTCCAGTAAAGACAGAGGGAGAGGGAAGGGGACAATAAATATCATTTTGAAAAGCTACCAACCTCGCCTTTCTTCTCCATTTTTAACTAGTCTTAGGGGAAAAGTGCTCTGCGAGAAGTTAGAAAATATATTTGGGGTTTTACGTTTTAAACCCAAGGCACTAGATATTAAGTACTCCTTGATATTTATTGGTTTGAAGGATTAGAGATAACTGATCTTCATTTCTAGGAAACAGAATCACAAATCAGCCACGTCCTCAATTCCTCTTTGCCCACCTGCTTATGCTTTCCCTCCTGCTTTTTAAATTCTCTTCTTTAACTTTGGGCAGTCCCTGCTCAAACGGTCCTCAGTTTCTGTTCTTTAGGAAAAGAGATGAGGTAATCATGTACTCAGCCATGTTGGTTGCTCTGAGGCTAAACTTAGACAGTGATGCTGGACAGCTGTGCAGAACATTTGTCCAGCCTCTCTCGGGCTCAGAAGAGGGCACGTGATCAAGTTCCATTGCTATGGAAGAAGGCAGAGAGTGGCAAATCGTGCCACAAGTAATTGTCATCTCTTCAGTCCGGGAGCTCCTTCAAGCCAGGAACCGCATTTTAATCATCTCTGGTCCCCAGCATGAGTCTGCTCCCTACCCCAGAGAGGGGCCTCTGTGCTTTCTGAATGAATGAGCTGCTGCAGTGGTCAAGGTGGGATGTGATAAAGTTGTGAGCCAGTGTGGGGACCTGAGAAAGGAGAAAGAGGGCAGGCATGGAAGAATTTAATAGGGAGGTGCATAGGACTTGATGGATCTTGCCAGAATAGAAAGCTTTTAATGTTGTCATCTTTTGTGATCTAAGTTGACAGCTCTTTGGCACAAGTTTAAAGAATGTGGGCTAAATACCTCACTCCACAGAAACGTATTGAACGCATTCCAAAGTTAAGAAATACCTCAATTGTTTCAAAATCACTTTAGGAAAAAAAAATCATGCCTCAAGCTTGAAGACTTTTGGAGTTCTTGTACAAAACTTGCCTCTGCTGCTGTTAACAGGTTAGGGCGCCTAATTGCAATCAGAGCCTTCACCTGGTGCTGTCCCACACCATCGATCATGCCTTCCTGGCTCCAACACCGCCTTTCTGGAGTGCTAACAGATCCCCCACTCTCCCACCCAAAACAAGTATTTGCTCATCCACAGAAGTCCAGACACTAGCTGGTTTCTAGAATACCAGCCTCTGCGGCTAAGCACAGTTTGGACAAGTCATTATTCAATGGCAGCACAGGGTTTGGAATCAGCACAGAATGAGTCTGAATTTTAGGTCTACCATTCACTACCATTCACTTCTGTCAAATTGCTTTATTTCTCCTTTACTATTTTTCTTTTTCTTTTTTTGGTTGCATCGGCCAGGAATCGAAGCTGGGTCTCCCACATGACAGGGGAGCATTCTAGCACTGAACCACCTGTGCAGTCTGTCAAATCACTTTGAATCTTAGCTCCTTAACCAGTAAAATGGGGATAGCAGTGGGGCTACATCGTTGAACTTCTGAGGATTAAACATGGTTCTGGGCGTAAAGCACTTGGCCCTTGGTATGCATTCAATAAATAATACCTCAAACCATCCTTACAACTAGGTTTTCAGGCCTCTGTGTCTCTCACGTCAATGGAGCCTTATCATTTCTTGAGCTGGCGTTAATTTCCGATTTTACCCTGACACCCTGCTCCAGGTGGCTGGAGACCCGCCTCGTGACTTCCCACTGAAATTTGGGAGGACTCTCAATTCGAGCTCAGATCTCTACCTTGGCTTTCTGAGCCCGCTGCCTGGGCTGGCATTGCCCGAGAACTCTGCTCACCAGCATGGTCACCATCGGGAGGGGAAGTGGGTTCCTTTTAGGTCTCCTGTGTTTCTGGAACACACTCTCTTCTCAGCTACCGATGGCCTGTGGCCTGTGCTCTCTTAGAGATGGCAGCTATGGCAGTCTGATCGGTGGGACATTCTGTTCCATCCCAAGGAGCCTAGCTTTGTTTCTCCTTCAAGTCTAGTGGTCAGACCTTACTTCCACGGTCAGGCCAAGACCGCTCCTCTGATAAATGGCTCTTGGCTCTTACTCTGAATTAACTTGTGGTTCACTATGAACTCACACAAATCCTCCAAGCCTCACCTGGGCCTGTGAAATGTCTAAATACACCATGCCACCATCCCTCTCATTTCTCCTTGCCTGAAAGTGCAGAACTTATCTGAACCACTGTAGTTAGGGGAAACTGAGACCATGAGTCTTCCTTTCTCTTAGAGGGCCTGCCCTTCCCAAAGCAATGCTCCCTCTTTTCCTTCCCTTTCTTCTGACATCAGAGTTCATGTTGGGAGTGGGGGAAGTATCCCACCGCTTATCACTCTATTCTTTTTCTATAACTCTGTCTGCTCTGTCTCCCTCCTCCCTGAGCACAATTTTTTTATGTAGGTGGGAAGGATATGTGTATGCATATGTGTGCACACTCATGCACACACACGCACACACACACACACACACACACACAAATGGTGGAAACCAGTTCTCCAAGTCTGTGGATGCTTTCCAGACTCTTTTGTCTTGTATTCACCTGAGAACAGAGCTTCTTTGAAATGATAAGCTAAAGAGTCTGCTGTTTTTGTTGTTAGCTAGCAATTTAGGGTAGTCAAGGTTGGGGGAAGAGTGAACGCGCTATTTGATGTTTCAGCTATTAGTCTGCCACAAGTAAATACTTCATGTTTTATCATGTCTAATGAGTTACATGGGTTTCTACTAAGTCCATGTAGTTGGAAACAGGTTTACCAAGCTGCTGCAGGCATGGAGTAAGCGGAAGCCCCTTCATCATTCTGCAAGTGGCCGCTTTTTCTCCCATACCAATCTTTTAATTTTTATTTTTAATTAATTTTATTTTAGTTTAAAAAGCCAATTAAAAAAAAGCCAATGAATTCTCTAAAACATAAAGAAAAACAGAAGTCCTCTGGTCCCCTCTCTTGCCCTTCTTCCCCTTTCCCAATTTACTTCTTTAGCTGATTTTTTAATGTTTTCTATATCTCTAAAGAATTGGATTTTCTTGCTACTTCATGACTGTTTCAGTTTTAGGTATTACCTACTGATTTTCCCATAAGGGAGATGGTTTAACTCTTTCTCAAGACCCCTACACATACTAACTCCCTCTCCCTTCACTAAGATTTGTTTACTTTATTTTGACAATATAAATACTACTCACAGGCAAGCAATGTAGTATACATAATTACTCTTCCTTTCTCAAACAACACTTTGTTTTTCTCAGAGTTAATAAATCCTTTTTATCTTCTTTGCCTAGTTTTCTATGTATTTATCTCCAGATCAATGTTGACTTCTTGGAGGCTTTGCTGCCAGAACTCTCTACCTAACCCATGCAGTTCTCTTGGCTTGCAATGCAGCTGTTATGTTGGGGTGTTCATTGATCATCATCCTGAGGATTCTTTTGTCCATCTCCTCCGTTAAATCCCCAATTTTCTGGACCCCATGTACTATGGTGTTCTAAGCCAATTGGGCTGTTCAACAACTGTGAGTTTCTTTTGGTAAATAGCCCTGGCCTCGAGCTATAAATTTCCTCCCCAAAACTTTGCTACCTGATTATAAACCAAATCCTGTCAAATGTTCAAATAAGTATTAGAAGGCAAGCACAAAGAGTCATAGCAACTATTCTTTTGCGACTCTCTATTTACAGGCATTCTGAGAAATACCTTGCATAAAAGATTAATTCCCAGGCAATGCAATGACATTATGACAGCAGAACCAATCTACATTTCAACTGAGTGAGGTTGTCAAGGCCCATAAAGGTTGTGTATGTGTGTCGGGGGCACAGGGTCAGTGGGGCTAAACCTCAGGGTCCACTAAACTTGCAGGATTCTTACGCCTCATTTGTGCAAGGGTGGTAGGGTCTCTATGGCAAATCTTGGACACCACTAATTTCACCAAAGAAAACTTATTTCTTTTCTTCTTTTATTTTATTTTATTTTTTTAAATACCAAAAAACACCAAACGCAAACATTCCTATTTTGATCATTCTGTTCTACATATATAATCAGTAATTCACAATATCATCACATAGTTGCATATACATCATCATGATCAAGAAAACTTATTTCTAATATTCATTGTCCTTTTTTTTTTTTAACAAATCAGCTAGTGTAGATTTCCATAGATATATTAGAAATGCTTGTTCACAAGTTTTGGAGCTTGGAGGCTGTTTCAAGTGCTGGCTCACTATTCTTACAGCGTAGATTAAAGTTAACTCATGCACTGTTTATACTGTGGCTTTCACCAGAAAATTTAACACTACATCTTCTTTTTCTTGGTTAACTTCCTCATTTTGATGGAGCAAACCTGTCAATACCTTCCTGAGAAATGGTGCAGGGGAGGTAATTTTTTTGTGGACTTGTAATCTTTTGACATATTCTGAGATCTCGATCAAAAGGGTCTTTTCTTCTGCTTCTACATATAGTCAATAGTTCATCTGGGTATAAAATTTTAGCTTGGAAATAATTTTCTCTCATTTTTTTAAAGACATTTCTTCATTACCCTATAATACTTAGTATTAATGTCAGTAATAAAACCTGTGTTTTAGGATCTTTATTTCTGGGTTTTGAAATTTCTTGATAATTTGTGTTGATAAGGTCTCTGTTCATCCATTTTGCTAGGTATTTGGTGTAGACCCTTTCAATCTAAAAGTTCATGTCCTTCAGTTATGGGAAACTTTTTGAATCTTTCTTTGATAAGTTTTCCCTTATTTTCTTCTATCCTCTCTTTCTGGATCCCTCATTTGAATGCATTATTCAAAAATGCAACTTTTTAATTGGACACAATATATATTTTCTAATCTTTTCTCTTCTGTTATTTATCTTCATATATATTTTTTACTTTCTGGGAGATTTCTTTGACTTTATATTCTGACTTTTCTACTGAGTTTTAATTTTTATTATCATATTTTATTTTCAAAGAGCTCTCTTGTTTTCTGTCCTTTAAAAAAAGCAGCAACCCATTCTTGTTTCATGATTCTATATTATCTCTAATTTCTCTAGTAATATTATTAATCCTCATATTTTAAGTATTTCATCTCTCCATGTTGTCTGTTTACATGGATTCCTTTTTATCTGTTTTGAGCTCTGCCTTTCATGTTGAAGAGCTAGCTTAAATGTCTGGTGACCTTTAATTTTCCTTCCCTATTTAGGAGTGCTGTGCTAAAAATCTGGTTAAATGGGGCTGGTTGACTGGTGACTATTATCTAGAGTATTAAAGATGCGGGTGGGGCACCATTTGTCAGTAATTAGGTATTGTCTTCTGGATTGGTCAGATTCTTTAGAGGAGAATCTTCCATTCTCCTGCCTGGCTGCCAGCATCCTGGGAACTAATTGTAGATGGTGCAGCATGGACGGTGTATCTCTATTCAATACCCAGACTTTACCTTTTTCTTTCTTTTTTTCTTTTTTGGCATGGGCAGGCACCAGGAATCGAACCTGGGTCTCCGGCATGGCAGGCAAAACTTCTGCCTGCTGAGCCACCGTGGCCCACCCTAGACTTTACCTTAATCCTCCTATTTGTAATAAGGAATCTCAGTTGTCATGGGTGTTTGATGTCCTCCATGCAAAGACTTCTGTTTTACCCTTTCCAGATAATAAACTCCAAGTCGTTTGTTCAGGTTGAGGAGAAGACCTAGATATCTGCATGCCTCTCAACGAGACTGTGAACCAGCGCACCTATTCTTAGTCCTCCTTGCACTCTCACTTTTGAAAATAACTAGTGCCTCTAATTTCTGACTTAGGTTTCTTTATATTTCTTTAAATTTTTTTAATTGGACCAATCAACATACAACACAAACATTCTTAACGTATGAATTGTGCATACTTGGTGTGCAATCGATGGTTCATAATATCATCACATAGTTGTGTATTCATCACCATGGTCATTTTGCAGAACATTTGCATTAGTCCAGAAAAAGAAAAAAGAAAAAACTCATACACACTATACCGCTTACCTTTCCCTCTCGTTGACCACAAGTATTTCCCTCTACCCAATTTATTTTAACATTTGTTCCCCCTATTGTTCATTCTTAATCCATATTTTTTACTCATCTGTCCATACCGTAGATAAAAGGAGCATCAGACACAAGGTTTTCACAATCACACAGTCACTTTGTGAAAGCTATATCATTAGACAATCATCTTCAAGAAACATGGCTACTGGAACACAGCTCTACAGTTTCAGGCACTTCCCTCTAGCCTCTCTAATACACTTTAAACTTAAAAGGGGTTATCTATATAATATGTAAGAATAACCTCCAGGATAACCTCTTGACTGTATTTGAAGTCTCTCAGGCACTGACACTTTATTTGGTCTCATTTCTCTCTTCCCCCTTTTGGTTGAGAAGGTTTGCTCAATCCCTTGATGCTAAGTCCCAGCTCCTTCTAGGATTTCTGTCCCATGTTGCCAGGGACGTTTACACCCCTGGGACTCTGACTTAGAAGTCAGTTTAGGTTTTAACTAAGTCAAATACCATTGTTCATCTGCTTTCAGCTTCCAAAATGTAATTACTGTTGTCTTTACTCTAATTTTTGGGTTTATACTGTTGGGGGACTCCAATCAGTATCTATAATTACAGCAGTAACTCAGTTCACTTCAATACTGACTTTATCCGGAGTTAGGCCAGACTGCCCAGGTTAAGGACAGTCCTTTACAAGATTGCCTTTAGACATCAGCTGCAAGTTCTGACCAACTGGCTACAGATTTAGGGGTTTCCACCATCCCCTCAGTCTCAATAATTCACCAGTAGGACTCCCAGGACTTACTGAAAGCACTATACTTAAAGGGTTACAGTTTTGTTACAGTAAAAGAATACAAATCAGCAAAAGCCAAAAGAAGAGACGCATATATCTAGGTCTGAGAGGGCTGGTCTCAAATGCAGCTTCCGTGTCCTATCCCTGCAGAGACAGAACATGTTACCCAGCCTGCACAGTGATATATCTTATCAGTGCTAGAAGCTCCCTTGAGCTTCAAGTGTCCCAAGTTTACATGGAGTTTCATTATGTGGGCTTGATGGGTGGACTCAATGCCCATGTGGATGAATTCAGTCTCCAGCACTGGGTTGTACTATCCCCCAGTAGCATGTGGACTATCAAGTGTGGACCTGGTCCACCAGGAATAACACGAGAGAGCTCTGTCAGGGGGAATTACAAAGATTTGGAGGATATCTCCCACGAACTGGGGACAAATACCAGCCCAAGTTCTTTGGTATGATACAATTCCCTTAAAAAAAAATCTCTTTCCTGCACTGTTAGTAGAATTTATGAAGATAACACAGGTTGTTCTAGTTTGCTAGCTGCAGGAATGCAATATACCAGAAACGGAATGGCTTTTAACAAGGGGAATTTAATGAGTTGCTAGTTTACAGTTCTAAGGCCGAGAAAATGTCCCAATTAAAACAAGTCTATGGAAGTGACCAATCGAAGGCATCCAGGGAAAGATACCTTGGTTCAAGAAGGCCGATGAAGTTCAGGGTT
>PVIY010047991.1:0-17546 GCA_004026745.1 Myrmecophaga tridactyla | reverse complement strand
CTCCTGTTGGTAATTCAAATCACAGAAATAAGCAAAAATCACCAATAAATGTAAGTATGTAATTATAAAAATAATATGAATGCATATTTTTCTACTTGCTTCCATAATCAGTTAAAAAGCAGTTATATAAAGAAATACATATGTAAGGTGTTGCTGTCCCTATAAGATATAGATATGTAACATATGAACAATATACTTGCAAAAAAAGCACAAAGAAGGTAAGTGAGAGCAAAAATACATTAGGCAAAGGAAATGATTACAAATGATAATATAATAATTACAACTATATATTCTTACATTTATAATTTCAATATCTCTAATATGTATAACGGTAGTACCACAGTAACTGTAAGAGGGGATTCAGCTATAAAGAAGTGACATTTCTATTTGTCAATAAAATCAAGTTAGTATAAATCTGAACCTATATCTGATAAATTAAGACATATATGGTAAACCTAAATCAATGACAGAAAATACTGAAAAAATAAAAAGATTAAGATACTCATTAGAAAATATTCACTTACAGCAAAAGAAAGCAAGAAAGGAGGGACAAATGAACAGCAACAACAAGAAAAAAACCATGAAACAGAAAAAAAGGTAAAATGGTAGATATAAAACCAACCAAACTAAGGAAAACATGACAGTAATTATATTAAAGATGAATAGCTAACCAAAAATATCCAATCAACAGGCAGAGATTATCAAAGAATAAAAAAGTAAAAGAACCAAGTGCTGTGTATAATGCTACACTTTAGACGGAGATACTTATTCTCTTTTTCCCTTTCTTCAATTTATGTGGTGTATTATATTTATTGATTTTGGTGGAGAACCACCCTTGCAATCCTGGGATAGTCTCACTTTTCTTGATTTATAATCTTTAAAAATGCTGTTTGTATTGTAAGAAGTAAAAATTTTTATATAGGTAGGTGCAGCAAGGATTGGTGACATCAGAGATATATGAAAGGAAAGTTTATGAGTGTTTAAAAGCCTCAGAATAGAGAACGGTGGTACATCTCATAGGATCTGTGGCAGATTGAGCTACATACTTCAGAAAAAAAATCATGTTCTTAATCTTAACATACATATCTGTGTGTATGAACTCATTGTAAATAAAAACTTTCAAAAATACTACTCTTAGTTAAGGTGTGGGCAACTGAATAAATATGGATCATTAACTGATTAACAGAGGCTGTATGAGAGAAAGCCATGGGGAGGAGTCAGAGGCAGGAAGTCATCAAAACCCAGAAGAGAAAATATAGTATATCATAATGGAACCAAAAGCCAAACAAAACAAAATATGGACTCTAGGGGAGAAGCAAGCCTTCTAGCCTCCAAAACTATGAGACAATAAAATCTCATTGTTTAAGCCAAAACCACTGTTTTAGCAGGAATCTAAGAAATAGTCACATAGAGGAATATGTCAGAAACAAAGGCTCAACCAAGCCAGCAGAAAACAAAGGTTAACAGTGGATGTCAGAACTCTTATTGTGTTTCATGGGTGTAGCTATAGTGGTGTGTCAAGGAATAGTGTGGATTGGGGAGTTGTATTTAACTTTTGTAGGGACATGAAGGTCAGATGAAATGTGAAGAGGAGGAGAACCTGTTATTTTGCATGAGCAGATATGGTCACTGAGGTGGTCACTGAGGGCTCAAACCATAGGATCTAAGATTATGAGTCATTATGACAATGCAGAGAAAGTTCCATGGTTTCTCACTTGGGATGGCCAACGCAGAGAGCCAAAGATTTTATTTTATTCAAGGTGACATGTTAAAGCATCCATACTTCAAGTCAGGAAAGTAAGAGCAAAAGGTGCTCAAACCAGGAAAAGTTGTTTGACAAGAATTCTTCCATTAGTCAAGTCTTTGGGAGATTTTGTGTATTGGGATTTTGATATGCCAGAGGAAAAGGAGGAGATGATCCTGGGGTGAGGCCGTGTTGCATATTGTAAGAGTCTGCTGTGACAGATAAGCCAGATATAAGTTTCCCTCATGTGATGCCAATAATTCCACCTCATACATACACTCATGAACTATGCCTTAATAAAATTGTATTAAAAAAAAGGAAATGGGAAGTGATTGAAAGTAGCCCATTACCGAAGATCATCTAAACAAAAGGGAGGGTATTAAAGGAGGAAAAAAAGGTCACAAAATGTATAAGACATAAAAAACAATTAGTGTAATGCCAGAATTAAGTCTTGCATCAATGGTAAGGACACAAAATGCACACTGATGAAATTCTTTAATCAATAGACAAAGATTGATACAATGGATCAAGAAATACAATCTAATTATATGCTATTTACAAGAGACTCATCTTAAACCCAAAGACACAAATGGATTGAAAGAGAAATGATGGAAAGAAATAATCCATGCTTACAGTAACAAAAAAAGAGCTTAGTATTTATACTAATATTGGACAAAATTGACTTTTAATGCAAAACTTTTATAAGAGGCAAAGAAGAACATTATATATATTGAAATAGTGTTCAATTCAAGATGGAGATATAAAAAGCATAAATGTATGTGTTTATAACAACAGGGGTCCAAAATATATGAAGCAAATATTGACAAAAATTTAATATCTGGGGCTATGGGTACACAAATACCTCATTACCTTTGGTGGAGCAGCCTCAAATGCTTGGATAAATTGTTCCACTACAAGTAGAGAGATGCTTGGCCTTGAATACCTATTGATGTCTTAGTTGATTGTTGTTCTCCCAAAGTTCAGTAAAGAAAATTAAAATAGAGGAGGTATGATTTTACTTTAATTAGATTATCATCATCATATGGAGAATGGTAGGAAAATGGTGGGTAGGAAGCTCTAGAATGAGCCCTTTCATCAATAAAGCTATTGAACCTGCCGGATCTTTCTGAATCAACTATTTTCCAAGGGAGAAGAGTAACCTCTCCATGCATATTAGAGTGCCTTTATCTTAGTGCAAATATAACAGGAAGAATTCAGAAATCCTGAATTAAGAAACTTAATTCTCAGGCTCACCCTTCTAAAAATTTTCTTGAAGGCCAAAACCAACGTCATAATTTTTGGGTGCCTTGGCTTTCCTATCACATGGCAATGGCCTCTCCTCCCTTTTATGGGTTCCATTGACATATAGCTTCTGAATCCTTCATGTAACTTCCTCTCTATATATCTGAATTTCTTCTGCCTATGATAAAATCCAGTTACCAGATTAAAGTGTACCCTTATTCAGTTGGCTACAACTTAATTTGAGTTACAACTTAAGTAAAATAACATCTTCAAGAGATCCTGTGTACAATTGGGTTTACACCACAGGAATGTAGCTTAAGACAAAGAACATGTTTACTTTGAAGCACATAATTCAAAACACCATGCCCTTATTCCCCCAAACTCTTATTTAATCATTGGTCTCATCCATGGAGATTGGTGGCATGAAAACTCATGTTATAAGACCATGGGCAGAAACATCTAATACTGGCAACTGTGAAGGCCTCTGAGGAGATTAACTCACTATTAAAGAAGTATAAGACATCCTCACAATTGCATGAGATTATGTGTAGTAGCCATCAGAACTCCAAAGAATTCCTACTTCAGTCCAAATGGGAAACTTGCCCCTATAGCCTCCTGGATGCTTATTCTGACCTCTCTTCACTTAGTAAGGACATCATGAAAGGAGAAGAGGCCACCAATGAACAGCACCCCCTGGAAAGTGCCTATCCAGTGTTGCTGTTAACAACTCGGAGGGCTAAGAATCTTATTGACAAGAAAGGGACAAGTCAGTTTGTAGCAGCTGGGGGCCACAGTACACAAGCATTTTCTGCATCCTCTCAACTATGTTGGAAGCTCTTGCTCCCTCACCACAGTAATGCCTCCTTTTCCCCCAAGGGAACTGGGGACTCCAACCCACTGGACAGGAGTCCAGATCTGAACAATCACTTTGGATTACAATGTTTCAAAGTCTCCCTCCAGAGGCTCCTCAGCTTCTGCCACCATGCCCCAAATATCTTGCTGCCTTGCCCAACCATACAGGAATGCCACAGCATCTTCATGAGGGTATGGATGGGTTGAAGTTCTTGGAACACCATGATGGGGGCTTCCAACCTGTTTACAAATATTGGCTTATCAGTCTAGTCCACTCTACCTCAAACAACCAATTCTCACATCTTTGTTCTACCAACAAATCTGGTGATAACAATCCCCTTCTTGTCAGTGTTTCAGACAATTTGGTGAACTTAGGCATATGTATTATATTTACAAATAAACATCCACTAAATAATGTGAATATATTTTCAGAGTTTCATTTTAAAGGAATCACAAGAATAACTTGTCCAAAATGTTGGCTTTATTCAGGTATCAAAGTCAGTATCACACTGAAATGGCACATATAATGTACAAAAAGTAATAAATCTTTTACATAGGTGAGAATGAGATCATGTCAAAATCAATGGAGAGATTTTGTTGAATTTCTAGAAAACATAAAAAAATGCAATTTAACTGAAAGACCACATGCAAAAAACAAAAATATATGCATGTGTGTATACATGCATATATATTCAGATCTATCTATCATCATCTTTATGATATGTATTCATATAAGTTAACAATGCTATTCATTAAAATTTACTGAATAGCAGCTTTCAAATTGGCAAAGTTGGAATTCCATCATTTAATTTGCCCCCCAGTGCAGCTGGTAAGTAGTCAGGAACTGACTGAAACAACCCTTGTGGTTCTGGAGAAGAGAAGAACACCATAAACAATCCAGGGAGGAGCAGAAGGAACAGACTGATAAACTACAGTGAAGATCTGTGAGTAGATCACTCCATTCTGTGGACGTTGTTGTCAACCCCTACTGCTGTGTCAGGCTGCCTCAGGTGTGTCTACCTGGCTGGAAATTAAAGCCTTCTTTCTCAGGAATGGGGGCAGGGAACATGGCTAAGCATCAATTGTGGCTATTGGTGAACAAATTTAGACTGCTGTGTTCCAGCACTGAGTTCAGCTAAAGTCCCAACCTACCCAGGAGAGAAAGCAGCTGGCAACTTCTGTATTAGCCTCTCACATTACAGGGGAGGAAGCAGAGATGATAGAGACACACAGTAGCTTCTTTAAGTGGTGAGGGAACCCCAAGGAAATATGTGGGATGGGATAGGTGTAGGGCAAGGCCAGATGCTGACTGTGGCCTTTGATTAGTGAATTTGGATCTGGATTCCAGCTCCCAGAAAGGCTACATGTTTAAACTGCCCAGGACAGAAAGCAGCAGGCAGACTTTGTTTCAACATGCTCCCCAGAAAGAGTGAAAGTCAGGCTGATTGTGAAACCCAGTAACCTACAGGGCAGCATGAACAGGTTGCTGAAGGGCACCTCTTCCCCAAGAAAAAAGGGGGTGGGGTACAGCCAAATGCAGATTGCAACCATTGATTAGAGAATTCAGATCATAGGTTCTGGGACCTGAGCAACAATTTCAACTTGTGCAGGCCAAAAACAGCTGGCAGCCTCTGGCTCAAGTAAAGCACTGTAACAGCTTGAACTTGTAGGAAACTATTGGTTGAAGATCACCATCTGTTGGGCACCAAGGGAAACACAGTTTTAGGGAGCCAGAGAAGATGGGTGTCCTTCTGGGTCTCTTCCCCATGGCAATTTGGAACCATTCTACACCCCTTCATGAGTCGCTGAGACAGTTTTGGCTGGGAAAAAAAACTGACTTGAGAAGGTCCTCTCTGAGGGGTACCCCTCCTTGTATTACCTCCAGGTAAAAGCAGCTAGAAATAACAAAAGGAGTGTTAAAACAAATATAAGCACATCAAGAACAGAACAGGCTAACAGTCCTGGTGGAGGAAAAAAGGAAAGGATAGTTTCTCCTGAGGGTTAAAAAATGCACAAATAGTGCAATCTCAAAAATCACACCATACATCCAGGCAAAAATCAGATGATAGAGTTGAAAAAATTCTGGTCCATTAAACACAAGCTATTATAAATGTCCTAAATAAGTGAACCATTTATCAAAGAAGAGTTTTAGCACAAAGACAATCAACAAGAAAACCTTGACAAGAGAGAGAAACTGACTTCCAGCATAAACTAAGCAAGAAAATCAGATGCCTAGACACCAGCAAAAAATTAAAAGCCTTCCTAAGAAACTGGAAAGTTTGGCTTAGTCCAAGGAACAAATTAAAACTTCAGAAGTGATAACGGATTTTAAACAACCAATCACTGATGTTCAAATAAATATCTTAATCAATTTCAGGAGAGGCTGGAAAATATGATAGAGATAAATGGCAAAAGAAATAAATATTATTAAGAGGATACTGGGTGAGCATAAAGAAGAATTTGAAAGCATACCAAAATAAAAATTATGTAAAAAGTGAGAGATCTTATGAAAATGAAAGGCATAATAGAAGAGATGAGAAATACACTATAGTACATAACAGCAGATTAGAACAAGCAGAAGAATCACCTAAAGAAAGAGAGGGTATCTGAAATCTTACAGTCAGAAGAGATGATAGGGAAAAGAATGGGGAAAAAATGAGCAGAGTTTCAAGGAACTGAAGCACTCAAACAAATACATCATGAGTGTCCCAGAAGAGAAGGGGAGGAGAAAATGAGCAGAAAGGATAATTGAGGAAATAATGTCTGAAAATGTCCTAACACTTATGAGAGATAAAAAGCTACTTGTTCAAGAAACACCATGTTATTCCAAAAAGAATAATTACTAATAGACCTACTCCAAGACACATTATAATTGGAATGTCAAATGCCAACAACAAAACAAGAACTGTGAAAGCATTAAGAGAAAGTGATTAATCACACATGAAGGACACTTAAAAAGGCAAGGTACTGAATTCTCATCAGAAACCATGAAGGTAAGAATGATATATTTAGAGAAAAACTGCCAGTGTAGAATTTTTAGCTAACAAAGCTGTCCTTCAGAAATGAGATGGATTTTAAAATATAGAAAAATGAAAATTTAGGGTTTGCTAGCAAGAGGCCTCTCATATGAGAATAACTAAAGGTAGTGCTATACACTGAAAGGAAAAGACAGGAGACAGAGAGCCTTGGAGAAGAGTGTAGAAATGAGGAATACCAAAAAGGGAAACTAAAAATGATGAAAGAGGGACAAAACAGAATATGACATATAAAAATCATAGGATAAAATGGATGAAGTAAGTACTGCATTTTCAGTAATAACATTGAATGTTAAAGGATTAAATTCCCAGTCAAAAGACACAGATGAGAAGAATGGATTTAAAATTATGCTCTCTATAGGAGACTCAACTTGACCCAAGGAAATAAATAAGTTGAAAGTGAAAGGTTGGAAAAAGGTATACCATAAAAACAATAACAAAAGAAATAGCTGGGATAGCTATATTAATATTAATATCATACAAGATAGACTTTAAATATAAACTGTTAAAAGAGACAAAGAAGGACATTATATATTAATATAAACAGCACTCCACCAAAAGGAATAATGATCATAAATAGATAATAAGAGGATAGATACTATGACCAAGTTTATGCCAAAAAACTAAACAACTTAGATGAAATGGATAATTCCTAGAAAAAACAAGAATAACCTAAACTGACTCTAGATGAAATAGAAGACCTCAACAAAACAATCAAAAGTAAAGGGATTGTAACAGTCAATAAAAACCCACTAACAAGAAAAATCAAAGACCAGATGCTTCACGGGTGAATTCTGTCAATCTTCCAAGAAGAATTAATACTATTACTGCTCAAACTCATTCAAAAAATTGAAGAGTAGCAAGAACTACCTAATTTATTTTATGAGGACAGCAACAGCCTAATAATGAAGTCAGATAAAGATACTACAAGAAAACAAAGTTACAGACCAATTTCTCTAACAAATATAGAAGTAAAATCATAAAAAAATTAATATCAAATCATACCCAACAAAACATTGAAAGAATAATGCACCATGATGAAGTGAATATAATCCTGGTTATGCAAGGATGGCTCAACACCAGAAAAATGTAATGCACCACATGAATAAATGAAAGAAGAAAATCCACATGATCATCTTGATTGATGTGGAAAAGGCATTTAAGAAAATCTGGCATCCTACTGTGGTAAAAACACTTCAAAAGTAGCTATAGAAGGAAATATCTTCACTATGGTAAAAGCCATATATGGAAAACCTACAACACAATGGTTGAAAACTGAAAGTTTTCCCTCCAAGATCTGGAACAAGACAAAGATGCCCACTGTCACAAATGTTACACAACATTGTGCTAGAAGCTCTAGCTAGAGCAAATAGACAAGAAAGAAATAAAAAGCATCCAAATTGGAAAGTAATGATTAAAGCTTTCACTATTTGCATATGACATAAGCCTATATTTAGAAGGTACTGAAAAATCTAGAACATAGCTCTTGAGTTAATAAACGAGTTCATCAAATTGGCAGGACACAAGATCAAAACATAAAAGTACATAGTGTTTTTATTCTTTAGTTATGAGCAATCTGAGGAGGAAATAAAAATCCATTTAAATAGCAACTAAAAGAATAAAATATTTAGGAATAAACTCAACTGAGGATATAAAGGACCTATACACAGAAAACTACAAAATATAGCTAAAAGAAAACAAAGAGTTAAATAAATGAAAGTTAAATAAATGTCCATGGATTGGAAGATTAAATACAGTTAAGATGTAAATTCTACCCAAATTGATTTACATATTTAATGCAATCCCATTTAATTTCCAAAAGCCTACTTTTTCAGAGATGGAAGAGCCAGGCATCAAGTTTATTTGGAAAGGCACATAGCCAAACAGCTAAAAATGTCTTGAGAAAGGAGAACAAATTTGGAATACTCATGCTTCCTGGCTTTAAAGCACATTACATAGGTACAGTGGTGAAAACAGCATTATACTCTCATAAAGATAGATATATTGATCAATGGAATTGAAGTGAGAGTTCAGACATACATCTTCACATCTATGGTCAATTGATTTTTACACGGCTGCCAAATCCATTGAGCTGGAACAGAACAGTCTATCAACAAATGATGCTGTAAGACCTGGATATTCATATACAAAAGAATGAAAGAGGTCCCCTTTCTAACACCTTATGTGAAAACTAACTCAAAATGGATGAAAGACCTAAATATAAGTGCTAGGACAATAAAACTCTTAGAAGAAAATATCTTCTTCATGATCTTGTGTTAAGAGGTGATTTCTTCTTAGACTTTATACACCAAAGAACAATGAAAGAAAAAATAGATAAATGAGACTTCTTCAAAAGTAGATATTTTTGTGCTTCAATGGGCTTTGTCAAGAAAGTGAAAAGGCAGACTACTCAATGGGATTAAATATTTGCCAACCACATCTCTAATAACGATTTAATATCCAGAATATATAAAGAAATCTTACAACTCAAAATAAAAAGACAAACTATTCAATTTAAAAGTGGACAAAATTTATATTGACACTTTTCTAAAAAGGAAATACAAATAGCTAAAAGGCACATATAAAATATTCAACATCACCAGATGTTTTGTAATTGCAATTCAAAACTACAATGCGATATGTTTTCATACCTACTAGAATGGCCACTATCAAAAAAACAAAGAAACAGACAAAACAAAACAGAAAACCACAAGTGTTGGAGAGGAGTCAGAAAAATAACATTTATTCACTACTGATGGGAATGTAGCCTGTTGCAGCTGCTGTGGAAGACAGGCTGTTCCTCAGGAAGTTAAATATAGAATTCCCATTTGACCCAGTAATCCTGCTTCTAAGTAAGTACTTGGAAGAAATGAAAGCAGGGATGTGAACAGACATTTGTGCATCAATAGTCATGCAACATTATTCACAATTGCCAAAAGATGGAAACCACTGAAGCATCCATCAACTGATGAATGGATAAATAAAATGTGTATGTACATATGATGGAATATTATACAGTTGTAAGAAGGAATGAAGCCCTGATGCATGTAACAGCATGGATGAACCTTCACGACATTATTTTGAGTGAAATAATCCAGATACAAAAGGACAAACATTGAATGGGCTCACTAATATGAACTAATTATAATGGAAAAACTCCAAAAGTTAAAATCTAGAGTATAAGTTACCAGATGATAGAATAAGGGTAGAAAATGGACAGCTGATATTAATTTGCCCAGAATTTTTAATAAGGTTAATTATAAGTGTTTGGAAATGATTAGAAGTGATGTTAGCTCATTACCAACAGTGCTGAATTGTGGTGTGATTGTGGTTAAAGAATTTTAGGGTCATGTATCTCATGAGAAGGAAAGTTAGATGATGAAGTATGAGACTGTATAACATAGTGAACCCTGTTGTGGATAATGAATGTGGTTAATTGTACACATATAAGAAGCTTCTTACATGAACTAGAATAAATATATGTCAATATTATTTGGTGTTAATAGTGTGGTATGTGGAAAAATACATAAAACTAATGAAAGCCATAGGCTATAGTTAATAATATGTTGCAATATTCTTTCATCAATTCTAACAAAGACAGCATACCTATGTTAAATGCCAATAATAGTCAGGTATAAATGGTATGGGATATTTCTTTTCAAAGAAATGAGAATGTTCTCAAATTGATTATGGTGATGAATGCACAAATCTGTGATTGCACAGAGACCATTCATTGATTGTACACTTTGGATAGATTGCATGCTATGTGAATAAAACTTGTACAAAAAGTTAGTGGAGAAGAACATGAATTAAACTGTGCAATCTGGCAGCAGTCTTTGGAAAGTAAGATGGTTATCAGCTGGATGTGAGTGACAAGGAACTAGAGTTGTTCAAAGCACTGAGATGTAGTTTAGAGGGTTGGCATGTCAGTGGAATCAGTAGGACTCTGTGTGGGATGCTAGTGTTCAGAATGTAAAAGAAGGGTGTGGACCTGAAGATGAATCACCCATTATACTTAAAGATTACGAAGTGTGGGGAAAGCTAATTTTCCAAGAATTTTCAGACGAAAACATCCAATCTCAATAATTTTCATGTCTTCGTCCACTGGGTACTGAGACATCATATCATCTTAATATTATTTGAATTTTGATATTATGCAACCAGCCCCCTAGTTTTCAACCACACATTCCAACAATATTCAAATGTTGCTGATTTATCTATCTATCTTTTTTTAATTGGGAAAATTGCTACTGTGTCATGTCTTTTTGATGATCTACCCAATCCCAAATTAACTCTAATTATTCTATCTAATCCACTAGTCTTTTGAATTATGGTTAGGTTTTTCAAATGGCCCAATAACATACGAACACAACTGGAATGGGCTTTAGAGGGTATATTTACAGTGAGTGGCAACTCATCTGTTCTCATTTCTCCAATATACACTCTGATCTTACCTAGAGCAGCCTCTTATAGTTTAGTACTGCTTTCACAGTTTAACTCATTTACAATTTTTTCTGTATGGATTCCCATTTCTGCCTATTTCTCTATGTGACATATGAAATGAATCACTACAAGAAGTGACATTCAACATTTTTCAGAAATTTAGAATGAAATCTCTTTAACCTAGCAGAATTGCTGGGACTTACTTATGCTCCCACAAACAAAAGTGAACCCTATAGTATTAAATGTGATATGCCTCTAAGGTGTATGCTGTTTCAGAGATCAAAGTCATCCTACTCAAGTCTTTTTCAGAAGAACTAAATTGTCTTAATACTTAATACATGTGAAGCCCCACAGAAGAACATGAAAGCATTTAAATAGTTAATTTTTTCTGCTTTAAATGACACATATGACATGTTTAAATTTCATTGTATGTTTTGAGTGTTATACATAAATATTTTGAGGAATTTATTAGGTACTAATAGCTCAAGTCATTAAAACATTGAAGTATGGTGTATAATTGATTTAATATGCTGCTGGATTCGGTTTGCTATTATATGTTGAAGACTTTTTCATTTAAATTCACAAAGAAAACCAATCTGTAGTTTCCTTTACCTGTGATAATTTATATCTGCTTTTGTTATCAGAGTAATGCTATCCCAGAGAATATATTAGGAATAATTCCCTGGTTAAATTGGGAATAACAACACTACCAAGGTTTTTAAAAAAATAAACTCTAGGGCATGTGACAGTGGCTCAGTAGTAGAATTCTCACCTGTCATGCCAGAGACCTGGGTTCGATTTCTGGTGCCTGCCCTTGCAAAAAAAATGAAAATAAAAGTCTAATTACAATTACATAAAATTTTATGCAGAAGCCAAATCAAGACCACATCTAACTGCACAATTTTATGAATGTTTTTATTTTTAAAAATCATATAATTTGAGAACTTCGCATTAACACTTCCTTTTTAACTTCTTAGCGAGTGAATCTATGACTTTCTTATTTCTCAGGCTGTAGATAATTGGATTTAAAACAGGAATTATGACTGTATAAAACAGAGAATCCATCATATCTTCATCATCTGCCTGAGGAGACCTGGGGTGCACATACATGAAGAGAAGAGGGCCATAGTATAAAGAGACAGATAAGAAATGAGCTCCACAGTTGGGGAAGGCTTTCCTTATACCTTTAAGAGACTTATTTTTTAAGACTGTAAAGAGAATAGATGTATAAGAGAAAAGAACTGTCATAATGGTGAATATCTGAATTGAACCACAGAAAATAAAAGGCATGAGGAAATTAATAGAAGTGTCAACACAGGAAATTTTGAGCAATGGTATGATGTCACAGTAGAAATGATGTACAATGTTGGACTTACAGAATGTTAATCTGAACAAAAAGCCTTCATGAATTGAGGCATGAATGAGCCCTCCTGTACATGACCAGACTGACAACTGGATGCATAGTCTATTTGTCATAACCACAGGATAAAGTAAAAGTTTGCATATGGCTACATATCGATCATATGCCATTGTTGCCAGTAGAAAATATTCTGTGGTTGCACTGATTGCAAACGAAAAAAGTTCTGTCATGCATGCAGATAGAGTTATCATTTTACTTTTGGCCCAGAAACTGACCAGCATCTTGGGGTTCACTGTGGATGACAGCCAGGCATCTACAAATGCTAAACACCCAAGGTATAGATACATGGGGGTGCAAAGATGAGGATCATTCCAGATAAGGGCAACCAATCCTAGGTTCCCCATCATGGTGATGAGGTATATCACCAAGAACACCAGGAATAAGGGGATTTGCCACTCTAGTTGAACTATAAATCCTGTGAGAATGAATTCTTTCAGCAATGTCGTATTTTCTATTTCCATGTCCTTACTGGTTGTGTCCTGAAATGAGATGAAATATAGGTAAGAGGAACATTCATTTAGGATTATAAGATGAAAATTGGGGGTGAGTAGTTGACATAAATCCATCCTTCTCATCAGAATGATCTTTTAATTTTATTTAACGCTATTATAATTAGTAGAAATCATTCTTGGGAGTCTGAAGAAATGGAAATGATTGCAATCATCTCAGTTCAAGTATGCCTAGGAATTAACAAATTTAAGGAAACAAGCAAAAGCATTCTAAGTGCATAATAAATATATGGATACTGATGAATGTGGAAGGGAAATTCTCTGTGTGTGTGACATGGATGCTGGGTCAGGGAAAATAATTTTGAAGAGCTAGGATTATAAAAAGAATCGTATGTTACATGAAGGATCTTGAATTTTATCTTCACTCAATAGGGTTTCATTGAATACCTTTAAGACAGAGTGTCACTGTAAGATATTTTTAGATTAATTATTTGTTAGTATAGTCAATAGATTACAAGGAGGCACAACTGGAGCCAGCCATCTTAGCCTGGAAGATGTTACTATTATCTTTTGATACCCAAAGTAAATTATATATCAAAATTACCAGGTAGACAATTTTGTGCTAAATCAAGATTGTGAGATATTACTGTAGAATTTGATTCATTAGATAAAAAAATGAGGTCCAGGAATATGTATTTTAAAAAATGCCTCCAAGATATGTGAAACACATATGAAGCATCTAGTCTAGGTGTGATATGACAGTAGAAAGAGGACAAGGAAAATAAAAGACAGACTAAAAAGTATTCAGAATGAACTGTCACAAGGAATCACTGCTATATAAGATGTGAAGGTATTGTTCGGTGAAGGAGAGAAGTGTCATTTGGGGACTGGGTAAATGGCTATCTGAAATTGAAACTGAAAATTGATTATGTATTGGTGAATTTATGCATTGAAGGTTTGCTGACCTTCAATGCATAAATTGAAGGTGAGGTGTATTAGTAATATGGGTCTACTAGAGCAGAATAGAAATAATGCCTTGGAGGCAGTAGGATAGTTGAAATAATGGCTATGGATCCATAGGATGTATATAGACATAAAAGAGAAAGCAAGGAAAGAATTTTGATGATGTGCCATTAAAGGAGGTAGTGGATATGTGTTATTTATTGGATAGCCAACATCCGATCCCTTTTTATTACATGAGTTTTGGTATGCATCAGAACTACTATATACTTCAAAACCAAATGATCTAGAAACCCATTTTTCCATCCTACTTGTCCTAGAGTGAAGGAATTTGACTTAGGTTTGCCCTATCAAACCCACATAACTAGGAGCTGGAACATGAAGAGAGACAGTTGTATAGGCACATAGACAGTTGTGTTTGCAAAGTGGCCAAGACAGCACTGTAAATGCTACAGCAAGTGCATCCTGCATCCATGCCAGTGGTGTTGGCAGTAATAGCTGCAGCGTCTGAGGCTCAGCAGCTGTGATGACAACCCTCACTAAGCTGGTGTCAGTGTGTGATTTTGACTGTTGACTGAAGGCTTTCCTCCCTGTTTCTTCAAATTTTCCTAACTGATTCTTCAACCTTCCTAGAAATTCTAGGTGAGAGCAAATTTCCATTGAATAAACTCACCAAAGCTATTTTTCTGTTACAAGAAACCTGACTGGGACAAAAGTTAGACAAAGTGAGCAGAAAACTATATGGAGAAGAGTGGTCAGAAAGCAGGAGGGAAACTGTAAAGCTTGCTTTGTTGTTGAAGTAAGAGAAGAAAGATACTAAAGAAGATAAGGTGAAGTTCAGTGTCAAATGCCAAAATGAATGCTCTGTTATGATAATGAGTGAGGATAGCTGAGTGTGGAAATTAATAGATTGTTAGGGACTTTAGTGAGAGCAGTTTCCATCTCAATTTTGTGACAGACTAGAAACCAGAGAAATAAAGAAGTGAACTTGAAGCAAGTGGTGCAAACAGTGAGGAGAATGATATAGCATTCCATGGTGCTCCATGATATGTGAAAAACAGTTACCATGTGTTTACTGCCTGAAGAAAAAGAGAAAATCATTTTTCTCTGGAGCATTTGAGAAGAGAAGACAGGAAGGAATCTAGAATGAAAAATCTAAAGGGAAATTTGGGTGGATGAGAAAAAAACAAGAAGAGAGAGGAAGAGAAATTAATGGAGCATGACAGACATAGATGGATAAATGTAAGACAATGAGTAAGGAAAAGAGAGAAAGAAAGTTTTAGAGAAATCTTGAAGACTATTAAATAAAGGGAAAGACATTGCAGCTTGGAAGTTTTATATGTCTTAACCCTGATATTCACTAAAAGTTCTGTCAGTCCTGGTGATTGTTTTTCTAGTCAAAATTCAAAGTTAATATAGAATTTAAATGTAAAGGAGGGACTTTGATTTTGGATATTTCTTTACTCACATTGGATTGTTCATAAGTAGACTAGCATTGCATCAGTTTGTTCAGTAGAATAAATTTGTGTCGAAGATTACATCTTGAATACAAACTATATAAATAATCCCAAGCAATAATTCTAGTTCTTAAGTGCATTTTTATTTGAAATGGACTCCCAGCAATATCAAAACACAATATAATTGAAAACTTTCAGATGCAGTTTGTGTTATGAGCATTTAGTAAGTCATAAATTCTGGGAAGGACAATTGAAGTAGACGTTTTCTACATATTTCCTGATATAGATTATAGATAGATATAGATAAATAGAAATAAATATAGATATATGTGAAATTTTTGTAAATAGCGGATGAAGGAATAAAAGTGTTAGTATTTACGTGAATCATCTTGAAAGAGTTTGAATCAAAGAAGATGTTTAAACACAATCTATTTTTATTGGAATCATCATACAGATTTTTTTATATAAAAATCATTGTGTTCTGAACCTTTAAACCCAGTTTCTAGTTGTTTCATGTTTTAGTTCAACAAAACTTGAGTCACTATAATTATGTTAACAATGTAATAAAATATCTGTAAAGAGAATAATTAAGTCATATGACTATTTCTCTTATCCAGATTTTTGAGTCTTTAAAAATATATATACAGATCATTTACTTTATTTTCAAATTTTCACCAGTTTATTTTTATATATTTTAAATCTAATTTAAAATTATTGTAAATTAAACAGTATTTTAACTTTTTATATAAAGAGTAATGAATATTAAGGAAATAATTTCTCTCTTACCCATATCTTGTAAGAAATTTGGAGAGCCTTTAAAAGTTCTATGCTTTCTAAAAGTAATAAAAATACAGAAGCACAGAAATGACTATAACATATACAGCAATTATTTTCACAGAGATTTGTTTTGGAGGTTTCATTTCCCAAACTCTGGAGAATGCAGTGTACATAAATTTACTTTGATAGCCATGTGTCAACCAATTGTAAAAGTGCACAAGTGAAATTCCCCCGTGAGCATCCAAGGATTCCCTTTAGGACAAAGGTAAGTTCTTCAACTGGGCATTGTTGATTTGGACACCTATGAGAATTCCAGTTTGTTCCACAGGGCATTACAGACTTTGAAACCATAAAGGTCAAGTCATTGGAGACATGTCTAGTTGAAACAATTAAAATTTCACTTTATGTTACATTTTCCACCACAGAGGGAAATTTCTGATATGTTTATGTGAATATCAGCTTATCTATAATGCTTGTCTCTCTGAGTGTATTGATTAGCATAGTTGTGACTGAACTAATTAAAAGATAATCTTAATGAGGCCAAATACTAGTTTCTCATCATGAGCAAACATGAAATGAAGTTGTCCCTTCATTGCAAACTACAGTTCAAATTATGTAACTCCCTACTTTGAGCTGAAATCTGATGGATGCAAAGAAATCAAGTAGGCAAAGTTCAGGGAGAAGAGCAAAAGAAGTGAAGACAAAGGACATCAGCCATACGTGGCCTAAATCAGTGCTTCCCAAAATTTAATGCCTACAAATCTACTAGAAGTCCTGCTACAATGAAGATTTGGACTGAGTTGGTCTTAGATGAACCCGAGAATTTTCATTTTTGAGAAGGTAATGCCTGTGGACACATGCCGTACAGAGAACCCAGTTCATTGGAGTAACTAGATTATTGGTTGGAAAAAGAAAATTTCAATGTGGCTGTCATGTAAAAATGAAACAGAGGTGCCAAAAGTGTTTGGGAGGCCATCATGGGTGAGACCACACAGGGCCTAAGGGGTTAGGAATGAACAAGAACTTTGTTCATTTACCCAACTTAAAGGTAAATTATAGAATATTAATTGAACCACAAAAGTTGACCCAAGTGAGAAAACATTAATTCTAGAAGAATTTATTCAGTAAACACTAAGGGCCTAATCTCTATGTCATAATGAACTGAAA
>PVIY010047990.1:0-17543 GCA_004026745.1 Myrmecophaga tridactyla | reverse complement strand
AGAGGCCACATCTGAGCAACAAAAGAGGTTCTCTTGGGGGTGACTCTTAGGCTTAATTTTAAGTAGGCTTGACCTATCCCCTGTGGGGTTAAGTTTCATATGAACAAACCCCAAGACTGGGGGCTCAGCCTATAGCTTTGGTTGTCCACACTGCTTGTGAGAATATCAAGAATTCAACTTGGGGAATTTGAGTTTTCCCCTGTTCTCACCATTCCCCGAAGGGGACTTTGCAAATACTTTTCCACTCACTGATCAAATCCCTCTGGGATTCATCAGGGCATCACCTGGACAAACCAACAAAATCTCATGTCCTATACAAAGTTCCATGTACTTAAGGTATTCAATCAACTATCTACATAAGTTATATTAGGAGATGCACTAGTCAAAGTATAGATTTGTACCAAATAAACATTTTTTGCTTTAGTCTCACACATAAATTGAAATTTTTAAATATTAATTACCATCTATTTTCAGCACTCTTTGTTATTTCTTTTCTCTACTTCCTTTGGGGTTAGTTTGCCATTCTTTCTCTAAATTCTCCAGGTGAGCAGTTAAGTCCTCAAGTTTTGCTTGTTTTTTAATATAGGCAATTAGGGCTGTGTTAGTCAGGATTAGTCAAAAGGAGAGATCTGTACATATGGGATTTATAAAATTGTCTCACCCAACTGCGGGAATGGAAGAGTCCAAAATTCATAGGGCAGGCTGTGAAGCTGGCATCTCCGATGAAGGGTCTGGATGAACCCCACAGGAGAGGCTCACTTGCTGAAGAAGCAGTGAAAGAGGCTCTCCTCTTCCTTAAAAGCTTTCAACTGGTTGGATTATATCACTGCGTGAGGCATGCCTTAGTTGATCACAAATGCAATCAACCACAGATGCAATCAACTAACTGATGATTTAATACTCCAGCCTTCTGGTTTATCAACCAGCCATGAAATATCCTTGCAGCAATGGTCAAGCACTGACCATTGCCAATATTTAATTATGCCCAGCAAACAACTGGGCATAATCACTTGGCCAAGGTAACACCAGAACTCAACCGTCACAAGGGCAATAAATTTCCCTCTCAGCACTGCCTTTGCCACATACCCTAAATTCTGATATGATGTATTCTCATTCTCTAGCAATTTCTTCTTTGACCCACTGATTGTTTAAGAGAGTGTTATTTAATCTCCATACACTTGTGAGAGCTCTGGTTCTTTGGTGATTATTTATTTCAAGCTTTATTCTGTTGTGGCCAGAGAAAGTACTTTGGATAGTTTCAATCTTATTAAATTTATAACCTTCCATATGCACTAGAGAACAATGTATATCCTGGTATTTTGGGATGTAATGATCTATATATGTCTATTAGATCTGATTCATTTACCTCATTGTTTAGGTTCTCTGTTTCCTTGTTGATCCTCTGTTTTGTTGTTCTATCTATAGAGAAGAGTGGTTTATTGAAATCTCCCACTATTATTGTTTAAGCATCTATATTTCCCTTCAGTTTCATCAGTATTTGCCTCAGGTACTTCAGAGCTCTTTGACTGGGAGCATAAATATTTATGATTGCTATTTCTTCTTGGTGAATTATTCTTTTATTAATATATAGGGTCCATTTTTGTCTCTTATGATGTCTTTACTTTTAAAGTCTATTTTATATGATATTATTAGTATACTATTCCTGCTTTTTGTTGTTGTTGTTGTTACAGCTTGCATGGAACATCTTTTTCCACCCTTTCACTTTCAATCTAATTGTGTCCTTGGGTCTAAGATGCATCTCCTATAAAAAGCATATAGATGGATTATATTTTTAAATCCATTCTGCCAATCTGTATCTTTTAATTGGTGAGTAATCCATCAACATTCAAAGTTATTACTGCAAAAGGAGTTATTGAATCTACCATTTTATCCTTTAGGTTTTTTCAGATCTATATATTCTATTCCCTCTTTCTGTTTTTATCCTTTAAGTTACCCTTACTGGTACTCTTCAATTCTGTGCCCTCCTCCAGACCTCCCTTTCCTGTGTGTGTGTGTGTGTTTTCAACTACAGGACTTCCTGTAATATTTCATGTAGGGCAGGTCTCTTGTTGACTAATTCTCTCAGTTTTTGTTTGTCTTTGAAGATTTTAATCTCTCCCTCACTTTTGAAGTACAACTTGGCTGGATAAAGAATTATTGGCTAGAAGTCTTTCTCATTCAGGATCTTAAATATATTATACCACTGCCTTCTTGCTTCCCTAGTGCCTGTTGAGTTTTCTGAACTCAGTCTTATGTGTTTTCCCTTGTATGTAGTACATCATTTTTCTTGTACTGCTTTGAGGACTTTTGGTTTCTCTTCAACATTTGACAGTTTGATTAGTATGTGTCTTGGAGTAGGTCTATTTGGATTTATTCTATTTGGAGTTCATTGGACCTTTTTGATTTGCCTATTTATGTCTTTATAAGGGTTAGGGAGTTTTTCCAATTATATCTTTAACTATCTTTCCCAGCCCTCCTTTTTTTTTCTTTTTTTTGGGACACCAGTGATTCTTATATTTGTGTGCTCTTGTTGTTCATTTCCCTAAGATCCAGTTTCATTTTTTCCATCTTTCTTGCCATTTGTGCTTTTGCGCACTCCAGTTCAATTGTTCTGTCTTCTAGCTCACTTATTCTTCTTTCTGCTTCTTTGAATCTACTCTCATGTGTCTCTAGTATATTTCTCATTTGGTCTACAGTATCTTTCATCTCTGTAAGATCTGCCATTTTCCTATTTAATCTTTCAAATTCTTCTTCATGCTCTTCAAGTGTCTTCCTGACATCCTTTATTTCTTTATAAATATCTTGAGTAGTTGTTCCATGTTCTGTGTCCCCTCTAGAGTTTTGATTTGGTTGTTTGTCTGGGCCATTTCGGCTTAGATCTTCACGTGCTTTGTGATTTTCTATTGTGTTTGGGGCATTCGATTATCTTAGTAAGGTTATTTTGCAAGGTGGTTTCCTTCACTTGTCTAAAGTTTTGTACTTACTTGGTTTTGCATTGAAGGTTTCTTTTGCACTTGGTTTGTCAGTAATTTTCCACCAAACCAAGGCCTGGATCTCATGGAGGGGGTACAATTCTACTTGAGGGTCTATTAAAAGCTGCAGGTATGCATGGGTACTTCAGTGGCTAAATGCCTACTTACTGTGCAGGAGATGCAGGCTTAACTCCTGGCCCATGCACTCCCCCTCCCCCCAGATAATGATATTAAAATAAAATAAAAATATGAAAAAGATCACACCTCAACAGTAGAAGACCCCAAAGTCAGAAAGAAACACGCTGAGAGATATTGGGAATGAACTCAGACTGATGCCCACAGAAGGGAGAGAAAAATTTTTTAAAAATAATAAATAAAATAAAATAAATTAAAAATAAGAAAAAAGAAATAAAAAATCAATAAAATATAAGCCTATATAAAATATATAAATAAACATAAAAAATACTGCTAATAAAAACATAGAGAGAAAATATATATTTAAAAAAAAGAAAAACAAAACAAAAAACCCTAGGCAGATAAGGAGTTTGTCAGCTGCACTTACCGCTTCTCACCAGCAAATGATGCTCCTAACACACCTCCTCCCTCAGGCCCACACCTCCCCAACTGCAGCGGCTGGCCAGGAAGATGACATCACAGCCAAAGGGCTGCTGCCAGACCATAGTTAAGGGAAGCTGACTATAGTGCCTGGGAAGCAGTCGGCCTGCAGTTGCTGGCACCTCATGGATCTGTTATACACTGCTCCCAACAGAATGGTTATTCATGGCACCTGGCCAGGCAACAGCTCTCAGCCCAGAGATACAATTTTTTGCAGTGACCAGCCAAGCCAATCTTTGGGCTCTCCATGGGCATTACCAGCCGCAGAGTCACTCAGGGAGGTTTCCCCAGCCAGCATCTGGGGCAGGCTGGAGTAGAAGGATGGTCAGCTCCCTCCAATCCATACCTCCTCACATACCAGTGCCCACCCATGATGGGGATCATGGCTGATCAGAACCATTCTGCTTTCCCCATCCTGATCACCCCGAACCCACCCCCTCTCTCCTCCCCCAGAAACAGTGATCACTCATTCCCCCACCCCAGGACTACAGTTCTGGTCATTCTCTCCCCATCCCCTATCTTGTCCCACAGAACAGCACGGAGCAGAGGTGAAGTCAATCCACCCCACTCTGCCATCTTCCTGGAAGCCCCCACATTTCTTATTTACAAATCAAGCTTAGCTCTTTTAATTTTTAATTCTTAGATCAAAGTCTGCAGAAGGAATTCAAGGTCTTCTATGACTGCCCTGAACTTTCTCCATAGTTGCAAGACTGAGATTTTGAAAACCAAACCTAAAGTCTCATACTGCAAGTGGCTAAGTGTGAGAAAGAATAACAAAGAGTTGTTTACTCCTTGCATGCCTCCAAAAGAACCATGATTGACCTTTGGCCAAAGCCTGAGAATGTGGCCCTTGGAGTGCTCTTTATGAGTGATTGATACTTCTGTTATATTCACATAGGGTAATGGACTATGCAATACTGTCTTATCAGATTGCTTTGCACAAACATCAGGATTGATGATGTGGATCAGATTTCATTCTTGGGGTCCTGAGTTGCAGTTGCCAAGGCTGATTGCATGGCAGCTTATCCCTTTCAAATTCTGAGACTAAAATAGGCTTCCTTGGACAGAAACCTTTCATACATGTCCCTGTAGTTTGCTTTTTGAGAGAAAAAGCACGCCCATGTGCCCTTTGATAAGGAAGGACATTGGAAGCCTGTGGACTTCCCTGAATATGTTTTTCTTGCTGTTTTTACTCTGTGCTTTTTGGTATAAAAAAATCTTAGCCAACAGTGTAACCTGCTATTGAATCTTGTCTTTCTGGAAAATCACCAAACAAAGCACTGGATTTCAACACAAATTGAATTCTCAACCTCTCAAAGTCTTTTTTTGCTAAAGTTAGGGTTTGGATGGAAAGGAACGAGATTCTCAAAATTGGAGTGGGTCATGTGGGCAGACTACAATAAGGCTTAAATTCCTCTGAGCCTTTTTTTAGCCAGTAAATGCAGTCCCTTCTTTCCTGCCTGAAGAGATTAGTTTCTGTTTGCCCAAAGATCCTATGGTCAATTCCATGACTTGCTTCCTATGGCTTCTCATTTTTTTTTTTACATGATTTCAGGGGTGAATTTCCTATTATTACTTGAGTGAGGAAGGAAAATTCAGGCTGGGTTTATGGACAGTTCTATACCATATGTATGCATCACCTGAGAGCCAACAGTTACAGCACTCATCCCCACTCTGAGATTTCGCTAAAAGATGATAGTGAAGCAAAATCCTCCCAGAGGTAAGAAAAAATTGAAATATAGATTGTAAGCTTTATATCAATTTCTTTTTTTTTTTTTTTTACAATTTTTTTTTTAATTTGCATATGGGCAGGAGGCACCAGGGATCAAACTCCAGACCTCCAGCACGGCAGGTCGGAGCTCTGCCTGCTGAGCCACGGCAGCCGCCCTATATCAATTTCTTGAACATGATAGCTAAACTAAGCTGACTGATTACATAAGTATAATGTCCTTGTTCATAGGAAATGTACATGGAAGTATTATACGTGTTCAAGGAGTATGATGTGTGCCACCTGCTCTCAAATGCTCAGAAAATAGATGATTGATCAATCAATTGATAGAACAATATGGCTTTTGCCTCTTCTGTTCTTTAGAAGCAAATTACTGGTTCCATCCCACACTCAAGTGAAGGGGATTACACAAGGGCATTAATATCAGGAGGCAGAAATCAGTGGGCGCCATTTTAGAAGCTGTCTACCACAGTGGGACAGCACTTATTTTTCTCATACTTCTTTGACTTCCATCACCTCAGAGCTTTCATTGGGGAGCAGAGTCTGAGGAGAAAGCATGATGATGTGCGCTTCTCAGGTTCTCCTCACTCCCTGTACCCTGCACTGGGGGAATGAGCTCACAAGGGGGTTTTAAGCCCCATTTTGGAGATTGGAACCCTCCAGTGTCTCAAGCTCTCTTATTTGGTCCAGAATAGCTGTATTTAAAATTATAGCAATGCATCATAGCCTGAGTATTTATTATATACTAGACGCTTTATGTGGAGTTTCACATCTGATTCTCCTAGTCTTCTCAGGTGAAGTACTATAATTATTGCTATTTTAAGGAAGAGGAAACTAAGGTTTGGAGATGTCACATACCTTGGCCATGGTCTCACAGCTAATAAGTGGGAAAAAATCCAGAACTTAAGTGTGTGACCACTGTGTGAAGTTTAAAAACACTCTTAAGCAAAATGTGAGGATGTTTAGGATTTTATGTTTGAAGGGGGTGCTTTAAAGTTATTCTGTTTTCATCCAAATTCACTGTGTCTCTCTCTTTTTTTTTTTCCTCCTGTGATATGATCAGAGCTGCTGAGGATCATTGTGTCTCTTGATTGAGATTTCTTGATCCCTTATCTTGCAACTGTGGAAGGGTACGTTACAGTAGTTGTCCTGGCGGAGGGCTCAGAGGTGGTATCTTTATTTATGAGCCAGTTCTTCCACAATCTTGAAGTCATTCCTGGAGGTCTTTTCCTAGAACCATCTCTTCTAGTTCTTCCAGTTCTTCCAATGATTTTGTAAGCAGTAGTTCCTGGTATTAAATCCTTTTCTACCCCCAATATCTAAATTGCTTTCTATTCCTATACTGAACCCTGAGTGATACACCTACTTGTCAAATAACTCACCCTTTCTCTTTGGGGAAGATTAAGGGGTGGTCAATAAGCTACGAATGCTTAGCACAGCTCTCTCTTTGGAAACCAGAAAAAGACAAAGCATTTCCTCCTCTCTCAACCAACATTTTTCATGTGCCCTGCTTACTGAAATCCCTCCTGCCCCTCTCCACTTAAATACTTTCTTATCTTTCAGTTCTCAGCATAAATGATCCTCTCTAAGAAACCTTCTTTGATTCCCCAGACTAGGTTAAGACCCCCTTTACTCACTCTCATAGTACTCCACAGACACTTTCTAACCGTCAGTCTACTTGTGATTGTGTACTTGTGTCCACATAGTAGACCATCGGTATTCATTAACTGACCGGCTGATTGGCATTCCAGCATGAGAATGGAGGAATGAATGCAGTGGACTTCCTCCAAATTGTGAAATGTAGCCACTGGGCTGCAATCTTGGCCTACTTTCAGGTTGATCTATTGCGGGCTCTTACCTACCTCCTCATTTGCTTTGTCTGGTATTTTAACATTCATTGATGACATCCACTTTTTTGCATTATCTGTTCATGAAAATTTACTACATTTTCTCATTTCAGAAGTTTGGCCTCTTATAGTGTTCTCTGGGAAGATGTGGTTGACTGTCGTGGAACTATTGGAGGCAATGCCTTCGTTAACAACAAGAAGACTGTCATTTGCCACAAAGGATGATAACCCTGACTTAGCATTATCTTCTGCACGGTTAGTCAGATGTTATAAAAGTCCATAGCTCTGCTGTAGTGTAGATAATCAAGGAGGGTGTAGGTTGAGTGTGCCAATACCAAAAGTTTTCTCTATCTTTAGCTGGATTTGTCTTAGGTCCTAAACCACTTCAACGATCAGGATGGGCCTTCTCTGACTGCACTCATTACCCTGCCCCCAGCCCCAGATCACTAAATTTCTCTGTGTTCACAGAACACTGGGTACAGAGTCTCTCAGAGAGGACTTACTCCCCTGTATCACCATCATCTGCTTCCTTACCCATGTCTCCCATGAGACTATTGAGCTCTTCAAGCAGAAAGAGCATGTCTTACTCCCAGTACCTGACCCAATGCCTGACAGAGGGTAACTTGGAACTGAATTAAATTATGAGCATTACATTGGGAGCCTGGAGACTACCTAAGAAATGGAGAACTGCATTTCCAGTTTAGGGTTTCCAGTTTCATTTGGGACTTTGGTAATGTCAGACTTCCCTTTACCCATACAATCAAACCCAAACATTGGTGAGGCTGCCTTTATGAACAGTTCCCCTGTCCTTTCACTTGTCTCTCTCCTCCCTCTGAGGTCTTGGATGAGCTCTTGCCAGGGGCACATTCATTGTACCATCCAGAGAGTTATGTCTATTGGACAGTTAGCATTGCTCAACTTGAATCCAAGCTTGGGCTGTGTGCTGGTTTGAAAGGATGTATGTCCCTTAGAAAGCCATGTTTTAATCTAAATCCCATTTCATAAAGGCAGAATAATCCCTATTCAATACTGTATGTTTGAATCTGTAATTAGATCATCTCTCTGGAGATGTAACCCAATCAAGAGTGGTTATTAAACTGCATTGGGGGAAATGTGTCTCCACCCATTTGTGTGGGTCTTGATTAGTTTCTGGAGTCCTATAAAAGAGGGGACATTTTGGAGAATTTAAGAGATTCAGAGAGAGCAGAACAGAACGACATAGCCACAAGAAGCAGAGTCCACCAGCCAGCGACCTTTGGAGATGAAGAAGGAAAATGCCTCCCGGGGAGCTTCATGAAACAGAAGCCAGGAGAAAAAGCTAGCAGATGACACCGTGTTTGCCATGTGTCCTTCCAGATGAGGGAGGAACCCTGACCATGTTCATGGAGAGGAAAACTCTGACTGTGTTCGCCATGTGCCCTTCCACTTGAGAGAGGGAGACCCTGAACTTCATTGGCCTTCTTGAACCAAGGTATCTTTTCCTGGATGCCTTTGATGGGACATTTCTATAGACTTGCTTTAACTGGGAAACTTATTAAATTCCCCTTTTTAAAAGCCATTCTGTTTCTGGTATATTGCATTCCGGCAGCTAGCAAACTAGAACAGGCTGGTTCCCTTTTTTGCTGTTTTTAAATCTCATTTGGGTCTTGAGGAGTTTCACAAAAGCAGGAAAAACAACTCAAATCCTGAAGCAGTTGACAAGGCAAGCAGGGGAAAATTGGGCAAAGCCTTTATTAGAATTTATTCCAGATTGTCTTACTGGATGGTCTTGTTGGAGAAACACAGAAGTCAGTGATCAGTTCAACAGAGACTCCTGATTTTTATTAACTTAAAAATGTTTTATGATTTTTTTTCTAAAAACTTTATTTGCAGATTTTTAAAAAAAAACAAAATGCCCTTCCCACCTCATCTGATGACAATATGCATTTCATAATACCATACTAATGACCAACATTTACTGAGCATTTGCCATGTACCAGACACTGAGCCAAGTGTTTATGTGGCTCACTTCATTTTATCCTCACATTAACCCTGGGATATGGACACATTGAAGAAGCCCGTTTTTACTCATGCAGGCTAGGCTTAGAGAGATTAAGTATAACCTTTTCTAATTTAGAGCCCTATGGAAATTTAATTTTACATGGTTTTTAATCACCATGTGTTTATATTTTATGTCCTAACCTTTTCCCCCTTCATAGCTATAGCAGGTTGAATGGTGCCCCCCACAAGTTGTTTCCCCCTGGAAGCTGTGATTGAGACTTTATTTGGAAAAAGTTTTCTGCAAATGTAATTAAATTCAGGGTGTCAAGATGAGGTCATGCTGGATTATCCAGGTAGGCCTTGCATCCAATCACCAATGTCCTTATAAGAAGAGGATGACAAGCTCAGAGAAGGTGCTTGAAGACAAAGACAGAGATTGGAGTGATGCATCTATAAGCCAAGAAATGCCAAAGATTGCCAACAAGCACCTATCAGCTAGGAGAGAGGCGTGGGACAGATTCTCCTTCCAGCCACTAGAAGGAAACAACCCTGCCAACACCTTATTTTGTACTGCTAGTGTCCAGAACTGTGAGAGAATAAATTTCTGTTGTTTTAAGCTACCTAGTTTGTGGTAATTGGGTACAGCAGTCCACTATAAAACTTTCCATTTATCTACATAATTTTTATAATTATCATTTTGACTCAGCGATTCAATAAAATTGATATATAATGACTTGTGTCACTATTCTGTGGTAGATTTTAATCCTGATTATATACTACACTCTTTGATCAGTCAGTCTATATCTACAGCAAGATAATGTTTGGAAATTTTAATCTTTGTGATATTTTTCTCTGTCCTACTTAGTATGTGACCCTTCACTAATCATCCAGAGACATCTACAATCCCTTGAGAAGAATTGGAGTTATTAAAATGGAAATGCTAACAAAAAGAAACATTTGAGTTTTGGCTTTCCAATTTAAGCTTCCGAAACCCAACTGAGACGCATTAGGAAGCCATAGCCTTTGATTTGCAATAGAAGTCTTTGATAAGGAGAAGAAAAGGTTTTTGAGAATCAAAAAGACCCTGAAAGAAAAGGGCAGAGAATTTGTAACCTAACCATAGATGGGAAAGAGCAGGGAAGGAGACCCAGACCACCCAGCCCCAGAACAAATAAATGAGTCCAACTGGGTTGTGGGTAGGACGGGCAGGTGGATGGCACATGACCCTGAGGGAGCTCAGTGGGGCCTAGAATTAGCACAGCATCTGCGAGGTCCTGTATAGAGGGGTGAGATCAGCAGCAAGGAGCTGCCAAGCCCCTCCAGTTATACATCAGCACCAGGAAGCCACATGGGAGCCAGCCCACTGCCTCTAACCAGTCAGTGCCCACTCCCTGTGCCGAAGAATCATGGGCATTCTCATAACTCTATAATGGGAACCCACCATTGACTGCTACCTGCAATGAGTCAGGCACTGTGCTAGCACTGGAGAGACAGTGTTGACCAAAAAGAAAAGACATGGTATCTACCCTCAGGGTGAGTACAAAATGAGATCGACATCAACCAAGTCTCATCCCACAAACGAGAGTACACTTACAACTGTGATCACTATAAATAAAAGAGGCTTGGTGCTACAAGAACACTGAAATGGAGACCTCTAGAAGGAGAGGGGGGCCAGGGGGAAGGGTGTACAATCATGCGTTTGATTCTAGACATGTTGAGTTTGCATTTGAGACATCTC
This sequence comes from Myrmecophaga tridactyla, assembly GCA_004026745.1. Lineage (NCBI taxonomy): Eukaryota > Metazoa > Chordata > Mammalia > Pilosa > Myrmecophagidae > Myrmecophaga > Myrmecophaga tridactyla. The sequence continues at coordinate 6,662 of PVIY010047990.1, read as the reverse complement.
AGTAGAAATGTCAAGTAAGCAGTTGTGTGTGTGTGTGTGTGTGTGTGTGTGTGAGCTTAGAAGAGAGGTTTGAAATAGAATTATAAATGAATGGTGGGTTGATTGACTCCAGAAATCCATTCTCTGGAGCTTTGAATTTGTTCAGGGTGGCAGTCTGCCCAGTTAAAGATACCTGCTACTAGTGGTGGCCAGGTGCACGTTCATTGTTATTAATGAAGGGTAGCAGAAGCAGCTGGGTAGAGGTTCTAGAAAGCGTTACAAAAGGGTTAGATTACAGTCACACAACATTTCCACACAACATTTCCCTACCTGGAATGTGAACCTGAACCTGAAGGCAGAGAGCATCCACCTGTTATGTGAAGCAAAAAGGATAAAAACTACCTGCTAGGGATGGTGGGGAGAAACAATCAAAGGTTCCTAGGACATTGATGACTGTATAAAGCTGTTGTGCCAGCCCCAGGTCACATACCTTTAGACTTAGTAACAAAATAAGCCCCCATTTGATTGGGTCAGAGTAATCCCTTTTTTCTGTTGCATGGAGTCAAATGCAATCCTGAGACTGATGGCATCTGAATCCAAGGGTCTTAATGAAATCACCCAGGGAGAGGGTCTAGACTGGGAAGAGAGGAAGGTCTAGGAAGAATCTATGGGAAGTTGCAACATTCAATGACTTGTAGACGAGGATGACCTGCAAGGTACTTGGAGAAGGAGGAAACCTGAAACCAGTATTTGAAGAAGGAGTACCTGGAAATACCTCCAAGACCATGAGGCAGAGGGGTTAAGAGTATCAGCTTTGCAGCCAGATTACCAGGCCTCAGACCTGGCTGGATCACACTAGCCAGGTGACCTAAGGCAACTGACAATATTTCTGGGTCCCAACTTCCTCATTTGTTAAATGCATTATTGTGATGATCAAATATGGAGGACTTAGCGTGCCTGGCATAAGGTACGCTCTCAGCCAGCATTAGTTGCCATTATTATTAATCATTCCACAGAAAGAGGAAGGAGAACTTTTTAAAAAAAATACAACATTGTTTTTGTATAGGTTAGTCCCTTGGGCAGCCTGGTAAATGGTATTATCCTCCATGGGATGAGCATTAGTCATCAGACAGGCCTAATGAAAAACAGTTCTCCCTGGGTTGCTGCAGAGCTCCTCCTAGCCTGGCTGGCTGGCCCTGTAGTCATGCACAGGGGGAATATTTCCATTCAAAGGAGCATTTTTGAAGCCTTTTCAGTGTGCAAGGACTGTGTTGGGTAATGGTGGGATAGAAAGATGAATATAATATGGGGTGCATGTGTGTATGTCCACATATGTGATATCTCTGGGGACTGACAGCAACTATTATACTCTTGTTTCCACTGGCCTTGAACCAGGAAAGGGAGGAAACTGACTGGGAGCTTGTAAAGCCTAAGGGAGTAGCTAACGTGGCTAAAGGCAGAGGCCAGAAATGGAGACTAGGAGAGTCCCAGTGACATATTTGAGTCTTGGATCAAATAACATTTGAATGGAGAATTAGCCTCCAAATTTTTAATTATAGGATCCAATAAATTGCTTAAGCCACTTTGAATTATATTTCCCTTCACTTGCAGCTGAAACGGTTATAAATGATGCAAGTGATAATGAATTAATATTTGTCTCCCACCTGAAAGTTCACTAATTGCTTTTTCTGCAGTTGTTAATGCCTAATTAAATGGACTGTTCAAGTCTCATAAGGAGCCAGTTTCAGAAGCAGGAGTAAAATTTAACCATCTGTTTTAAAATTATTTTGGGGGGAAATTTTCAAACAAATACAAAAATAGAATAGTACGACAAACCCCTATGTACCCATCACTCAATTTCAACAGTTATCAAATCATGAATAAACTTGTTTCAATTTATACCCCTGTCCTTTGACTAGATTACCTTACAGGACAGCCCATGCTTAATTTCGGCTGTAAATATTTCAGTACGTGTGCTGGTTTGAAACCATTATGTACCCTAGAAAAGCCATGTTCTTGTAATCCAACCTTGTGGGTGCAGACTCACTGTGTGGGGACTTTTGATTAGATTATTTCCATGGAGATGTGGCCCCGTCCATTCAAGGTGGGTCTTAATTTGTTTACTGAAGTCCTTAAAAGAGCCAACACAGATGTTTGGAGATGCTGAGAGAGCCATTTGAAATCAGAAGCCAGGAGAGGACAGAGATGTCCACATGTGCCTTCCGATGTGACAGAGAAACTCTGGGCACAATCGGCCTTTCAGCCTTTCTTGAGTGAAGCATTAGTAAACCGAAACAGTACGCATCACTGAAAGTTAAGGATTCCTTTTAAATTTTTTTTTTAAACTTTTTATGATGGAAGATTTGGAACATACTCAGAAGTAGAAACATCCAGGCCTCCAGCCCCAGTTACCATTAACAAAGGCCAGTCCTTCCCTGGTGACACTATCCACTTTCTCCCCACCCAAATTGTATTGGAACAAATCTCAGGTATCATGTCATCCATAAACATTTCTATATGATTCTCTAAAAGTTAAGGACAGTGAACAACACCAAACCTAACCCCCACCCCAAAATTAGCAAAAATTCCTTAAGATCATCAAATATCTAGAGGGTTGTATATGTGTGCTGGTTTGAAGCTATTTTGTACCCCAGAAAAGCCATGTCCTTTAATCCTCATTCAATATTTCTGAGTGGGATCTTTTTTATTTTTTCCATGGAGATGTGACCCATCCAATTGTGAGTGGTAACTTTTGATTAGATGGTTTCCATGGAGATGTGTCTCCACCCATTCAAGGTGGGGTTGCTTATTGGAGTCCTTTAAGAGGGAATCATCTTGGAAAAAGCTTTAGAGTCAACAGAGCCAGGAGAGTCCAAACAGTCAGAGACTTTTTAGAGATGAAAGAAAATGCCCCTGGGGAAGCCACCAAAGAAGCTGGGAGAGAAAGCCACCAGTGGTTACTATGGGCCTTTCCAGTTGACAGAGGTGTTCTGGACCCATCAGCTTTTCTTGAGTCAAGATGTCTTTCCCTGTATGCCTTAATTTAGACATTTTCATGGCCTTAGAACTGTAAACTTGTAGCTTAATAAATCCCCCTTTTAAAAGCCATTCCATTTCTGGTATATTGCATTCTGGCAACTTTTACAAACTAAAACAATATGTTTTCTTGATTACCTTATAAATATTTTTTAAGTTGAGTTGACTGAATCATGATCCAAATAAGGGTCACAGATTGCAATTGTTTGAAATTACTTAAGACTCTTTTAAGAATCTAGGATTCTCTTCCATCTCATTTTTTTTCCATTGGGCATTTAAAAAATTATTTTTAAAAAAGGTTGTTTATCCTATGGAGTTTCTTATTGTCTGGATTTTGCTAATTTTATTCCTGTAGTGTCATTTTCAAATGCTCCATTTCCCCTGTATTTCCTGTATATTGGTTGTTAGAGCCAATAATTTGAACAAATTCAAGGTTCACTTTTTTTTTTTTGTGCCAAGTCTGCCTCTTAGTATTATGTGCCTCCATCAGGAGACATGAAATGTCTCATCATCGCTTTTGATCTTTTGATCACTTCCTATATCTATTCTTTCATCTGAGGTTGTCAAATGTAAGATTCTGAATCTCTCCCTCATTCTTTAGCTATTATTTCCTCTCATCAGCTTTATTGAGATATAATCCACATACCATACAATTCACCCATTTAAAGCGTATAATTCAATGGTTTCTAGATATTCACATAGTTGTGCAACCATCACAACAATCTACTTTTAGAAAATTTTCAGCATCCCAAAAAGAAACCCTGTACCTATTAATAGTGGCCTCCCATTCTCCTCTACCTTCTTAGTTCTAAGCAACCACTGAGCTACTTTCTGTCTCCACAGATTCTGGACATTTCATATAAATGGAAATGTACAATCTTTTGTATGTTTTGTCTTTTGTAATTAGCTTCTTTCTCTTTGCCCAGTGTTTTCAAGGTCCATCTGTGTTGCAGCATGTATCAGTACTTCTTCATTTTTATTGTTGAATAATATTCCATTGTATATGGATATGCCACATTTTGTTTATCCATTTATTAATTGATGGACATTTGGGTTCCAGGTTCTCAATTCTATTCCATTGTTATACAGGTCTATCCTTCTGCCAATACCACACTGTCTTGATTATTGTAGCTTTGTAGAAGTTTTGAAATCAGAAGCGTGGGTCCTCTAACTTTGTTCTTATTTTTCAGGATTATTTAAATTATTTTAGGATCCTTGTATTCCCATTTTGATTTTAGGATCAGCTTGTCAATTTCTGCAAAAACCCAGTTGGCATTTTCTGAACACTTGAGTGTAGGTTGTAAACCTTATGCTCCATGAACACTTAATACCATCATGTACATTTCCAGCTTCTTTCTTTATTTTTTTAAAGGTAAACTTAAAAAATTTAACTAAAATATTCATTATTAAAGATACATTCTTTATACCTAAAAATACAACAAATGTGGTAGTTAGGTTCAGGTGTCAACTTGGCCAGGTGAAGTTGCCTAGTTCTGTTGCTGTGGACATGCACTAATGGCATATGAACTCACCTGTCATTGATTACATCTGTGGTCGGCTAGGGAAGTGCCTGCTGCAATGAATGGTGTTTGATTTAATTGGATGGATGCTTAAATGAGAGAGCTCAACGCAGCACAGCTAAGCAGCTCAGCATACCTCATCTCAGCACTTGAAGCTCAGCCCAGGCCTTTGGAGATGCAGAAAGGAATCACCCCAGGGAAAAGTTCTTGGAACCCAGAGGCCTGGAGAGAAGGCCAGCAGAGGTCGCCTTTTGCCTTCCCATGTAAGAGAGAACCTCAGATGAAAAGTTAGCTGCCTTTCCCCTGAAGCACTGTATGTTTTTAACTAAATAAATCCCCTTTTATTAAAATCCAATCCATCCTGGTGTGTTGCATTCTGGCAGCTTTGGCAGATGAAAACACAAATATAGTTTACGTGTAGATTTAAGTAATTCACATAGCTGTAGGTGCTTCTTTGCTTCGCGATATAGTAAGATGGTAAACTTATCTTGTACATTTTTTATCCCAGATCCAGAACCAGGAATTTATCCAAGAAATTCTGGTTGTTTTGTTTGGAAATGGTAATTAGAGAGCACAATCTGAGTTATAGAAATATTCATTGCTACTAGTTGTAATCATACTGCAAGTTTATATGCCTAGATTTTCATTTAACAGAGAATTATTAGCACTTATCTATATTTCTGTGGAGTCTTTGTAAACATAATTTTTAACAGATACATAATATTCCATTGAGAAGATGTTCTATAATTATTTAACCAATTCTCCCATATTTAGACATTTATTCTGATTCTCTTTTTGTGATTATGAATAAACCATGTGATGAACAATTGTTTTGCTTAAAGTTTTTTCTGTTAGGGCTATTTAATTAGTATGGAATAGCAAAAGCAAAATTTTTGGCAAAAGAATACAAATATTTTAACAGCTAGGTGCATTTTTAATACTTCTTTTATACCACCTTATATTACTGTATGGTTATCTCAATGTGCATTACAAAATTCTCAATTTAAAATGGTTAGAAACTGATGAATTTTGAGAACAAGCATCTGTTCCCCCAATATCTGTTCTCCCTTACTTCCATAGGATTAGAAATTTTAACAGACGACACACCATCCAGGATAAAGACTACAGTTCCCAGCCTCCCCTGCAACAAAGCTTGGCCATGTGACTATGTTCTGGCCAATGGGACATAAGCAAAAGTGTTCCCATGGTGATGGCTGGGAAACGTCCATAGTTTGTGTCTTTTGTGCTTTTTTTCCCCTCCTTTCTTCTATTTTGCTGGCCAGAGCGTGGATGCCACCATTTGGGATCATGAGCATAAGGGCCATATCCTAGACATTGTGCGGAGGTAAGCTGGAAAGAGCCAGGGTCTCTGAGGACTCAGCAGAGCAGAGCTGCCCTCCCACCTTTGCAGCACTCCCCTCTAAACTTTCTTTACATGAGAGAAAAATAAGTTTCATTTAACTACTGTTGGTTTAAGTTTTCTACCACTTATAGCCAAACCTAACTGTAAATAGAGTGTGGTTTTAGCAACTGAGAAAGGCATTGTTGCACTCTTCCTTATAAGCCCAGAGAAGTTGAGAATTACCACCATAGGAAAAAGCATCTCAGACGTACTTTGAGAAGATGTCCTTAACTTCTTAAGTGTTCCTGATCCCAATCTAAAATAAAACATTCGTGTTAGCAGCAGAAGATTCCAACGAACTCGACATCCAAATTCCAATTTAGTTGCCTCAAGTATAAAGGGAAAGAAGGGATCTGGGGGGTGGGGGTATTAAGACTTCTTTCATATTATGTTATTTCAAGGGATTACTGCTCCTGCTTTAAGAACTATTAAAAGGCCCTCTTGAGAAAATGGCAACCAAAAATAAAGTGGCATTGGCATCTCTGGGAACATTCAACTCTGCTCCTACAAGCATAACCTGCTTTAATTTGCTGAAGGCCAAGTCAAGCCCTGTTTTCATTGGGTTTGGGAGGAAGGAACCACTGAGATAATATTTTTAAATAAAATGTCAGTCTAAAAAAGAAAAGCAAAAAATGTAGAGCCAAAAGAAAGTTGTCTTATTCAGGGAATGGTGAGAACAGGGAGAAATTCAACTTCCCCAAGTTGAATTCTTGATATTCTCACAA
>PVIY010047989.1:0-17555 GCA_004026745.1 Myrmecophaga tridactyla | reverse complement strand
CTCTCTCTCAGACAACACGACAAGCAAACTCACTGCCCTCCCCTTCTCTACGTGGGACAGAAATTCTAGAATGAGCTGGGACCCAGCACCAAGGGATTGAGAAAACCTTTTTGACCAAAAGGGAGAAGAGAGAAAAGAGACAAAATAAAGTGTCAATGGCTGAGAGATTCCAGAGTCAAGAGGTTATCCTGGAGGTTATTGTTATGCATTAAATAGATATCACCTTTTTAGTTAAGGCATAACAGAGAGGCTGGAGGGAACTGCCTGAAAATGTAGAGCTGTGTTCCAGTAGCCATGTTTCTTGAAGGTGATTATATAATGATACAGCTTTTGCAATGTGACTGTGGATTGTGAAAACCTTGTGCTGATGCTCCTTTTATCTACCTTATCAACAGATGAGTAAAACATATTGATTAAAAATAAATAAATAATGGGGGAAAAAATATTAAAATAAATTTAGTTGATTGAAATGCTAGTGATCAATGAAAGGGAGAGGTAAGGGGTATGGTATGTATGAATTTTTTTTCTGTTTTCTCTTTATTTCTTTTTCTGAATTGATGTAAATGTCCTAAGAAATGATCATGATGATGAATGATATTGTGAATTACTGATTATATACGTAGAATGGAATGATCACATGGTAAGAATGTTTATGTTTCTATGTTGGTATGTTTAAAGAATAAAATTTTAAAAAAATGACAATAAAAGAAATAACACCCCACACACACACACACACAAAAGAAAGACCCCAGAACAGATACAATACCTCCTCAAAAGTAGCTCTAAAGTTTGGTAAACCTGTCTTTAGGGAAACTGATTTCTGCCCAAACTGTCCCAAAAGTTTCCCTCTGCAGCTGAGAGCGCCAGTTCTTACCCAGTGAAGCCTGGGCGGCTCGCTGTTGGACGTGGCAAAGAAGGTCACTGAAGCCACAGCTGTGCCCACAATCACCACCACGGCCCAGACGGGAAGGAGGCCGCCGATCACGTAGACTCCGTCTGCACGAATGGGAAAGGAGCTGGTAATCTCCCTGCAGCTGCCCCCCACCCCCACTGACTGATGGGGCCCTGGGGGGGGATGAGACCCCAGAACCAAATCCACTTACACTGGACTGTGCGCATACAGTGCAGAGACTTTTCACAGCCCAGCCCCATCCTAGGCACTTCAGGGGGACACAGCCCTTGCCCTCGGGCTTCAATCGCATTTAAAATAAAAGACATGGGACAGACTCCATCCGGCCTTTTGCTGTTAACGTCACGGAAATGGCTACGACGACTTGCCACCATTACCCTCTCCTTCCCTCGTGGCAGACATTACTACTCAAACAGCACTTCCATCCAACTGAGCTTGCAGGTGGCGCCCTGCAGACAGGTGTTACTGATGGAGGTGTGTACAGGGGGTCAAACGCACCCTTACCCAGTGACTCAGGAGCCCTATACCTGCTGTCCAAATAAGTCCATCCCACAAACTGTTCAAGTAGGTTACTAGGCTCTGGACGCTTTGTATTAAAACACTAAAAATGGGAGTGAGGAATAGGGAATAAATGCTAAGTGGGTACAGAGTTTCTGGTGAGAGTGATGGGACAGTTTTGGTAACGGGTGGTGGTGAGGGTAGCGTGACACTGTGAATGCAGTTACCACCACTGCACTTACTGAACCGTATACCTGAAAGTAGTTAAAACGTGTTCAGCTGGCCATGTCTCAGAGGCCTTGCACGACAGTCAGGGGGCGAGAATTTTTCCCCAGAGGCACTGGGGAGCCATCAAGGTCTCTAGGCAGAGAGTGATCGTGACTGAAAAGTGGCTCTAAGAAAGGCAAGCTGGAAATGAGGCCAGGAGCTGCTGCCATGGGGCTCCCCAGGAATCCTGCCTGATGCACCCCTGGACAGGGAGCTGACTTAGGAGTTGCTTCTCTTCCGTAAGTCACAAATGCTTTAGCCTGAACCTGTTCCCCAGTGTGGCCCTGCTCCTACTCAATGCTGCTAGGAAATACGTGGTTACGACAAGGGCCCAGAATCACATCTCAGGAAAGAGGTTCCTTCTTCAATTCTCTCACTGGAACAAGAAGAGAGTCTCCGTTTGTGGCTTATAGGTCTTTAATGCTCTCAAGGATTGTCTGGTAGTTAGATTCAGTTGTCAACGTGGCCAGCTGAAGGCATCTAGTTTTGTTGCTGTGGACATGAGCCAATGGTACGTGAACCTCATCTGTTGCTGATTACATCTGCGGTCGGCTAGGAGGCATGCCTGCTGCAGTAAATGATGTTTGACTTAGTTGGCTGGTGCTTAAATGAGAGAGCGCAATGTAGCACCTCCCAAGCAGCTCAGCATACCTCGTCTCAGCACTTGCAGCTCAGCCCAGGTCTTTGGAGATGCAGAAAGAAATCACCCGGGGAAAGTTGTTGAAACCCAGAGGCCTGGAGAGAAGGCCAGCAGAGATCACCCTGAGCCTTCCCTCATAAGAAAGAACCTCAGATGAAAGTTAGCTGCCTTTCCTCTGAAGAACTAATGAAATAAATCCCCTTTTATTAAAAGCCAGTCCATCTCTGGTGTGTTGCATTCTGGCAGCTAGCAAACTACAACAGCTTCCTAGTCCCCATACAGGCATACCTTGCATGCTTGTGGGTTGGGCTCCAGATCACCACAATAAAGTGATTATCACAGGAAAGCAAGCAAGTTCAATGAATTTTATGGTTTCTCACTGCACATAAAAGTTACTTTACACTATACTACAGTCTATTAAATATGCAATAGCATTATGTCTAAAAAAAAATACATACCTTAATTTAAAACACGTGCTATAAAAAAAAAATGCTAGGTGTCCTCTGAGCCTGCAGTGAGTTGTCAATGTTCTGTGAGTGGGGGTCTTGTTGGTGGCTGCTGACTCATCTGGGTGGTGGCTGCTGAAGGGCGGGGGTGGCTGTGGCAATCCCTTAAAATAAGACGATGAGACTTGCCACATCGATCAACTCTCGCTTTTACAAGATATTTCTCTGCAGCAAGTGATGCTGTTTGATAGCACTTTGCCCACAGTAGAACTTCTTTCAAAACTGGAGTCGGTCCTCTCAAAACCTGCTGCTGTGTCAGCTCGGTTGATGTAGTAGTGTAAATCCTTTGTTGTCATTTCAACGGCATCAGAGCATTTTCGCCAGGAGTGGGTTCTGTCTCAAGAAACCACTTTATTTGCTTATCCTTAAGAAGCAACATCTTATCCATTTATGGTGTATCACGAGATTGCAGGAGCTCAGCCACATCTTCGGGCTCCCTTCCTCACTAAGTTCTTAGTTATTTCCAGTTTTTTTAATCTAATCCTGGTCCTCTCGTTATTTCCACCACAGCTGCAGTTACTTTGTCCGCTGAAGTCTTGAGTCCCTCAGGGTCATCCATGAGGGTTGGAATCAATGTCTTCCAAACTCCTGTTTATGTTGATATTTTGACCTCCCATGACTCACAAATGTCCTCAACAGCATCTAGGATGAGAAATCCTTTCCAGAAGGTCTTCAATGGACCTTGCCCAGATCCATCAGGGGAATCACTACCTATGGCAGCTTTATCCTTAAGAAATATAGATCTTAAATCATAAGCCTTGGAAGTTGAAATGACTCCTGGATCCACGGGTTGCAGAGGAGATGTTGTGTTAGCAGGCACGAATACAACCTTAATCTCATTGTCTGTACATCCCCACGGGGCTCTTGGGTGACCAGGGGCATTGTCAGTGAGCAGTCGTATTTTGAAAGGAGCCTTTTTTCCTGAGCAGTCTGTCTCAACGGTGGGCTTAAAATACTCAGGAAACCATGTTGTAAACAGGTGTGCTGGCATCCAGGCTTTGTTGTTCCTTTTCTAGAGCATGCGGCAGGGGAGATTGAGCATAATTCTTAAGGGCCCTTGGCTTTGCAGAATGGCAAATGAGCCTTTGCGTCAACTTGAAGTCACCAGCTGCGTTAGCCTCTACCAAGAGAGCTGACCTGTCCTTTGAACCAGGCAGTGACTTCTCCTCTTGAGCAAGGAAGTCCTAGATGTCACCTCCCAATAAAGGCTGTTTCGTTTGCACGGAAAACTCAGTTGTTCAGCGTAGCCCCTTCGTCCATGATCTTAGCTGGAGGTTCTGGATAACTTGCTGCAGACTCTGCCCAGCACGTGCTGCTCCCTCTTGCCCTTTGATGTCACGGTTTAGGGAGACGGCTTCTTTCCTTAAGCCCAGCGAACCAACCTCTGCCAGCTTCCAACTTTCTTCTGCAGCTTCCCCACCTCTCTCAGCCTTCACTGAATTGCAGAGAGTTAGGGTCTTGCTTTGGATTAGCCTTTGGCTCAAAGCAAAGTTATGGTGGTTTTGATCTTCTAACTAGAGCACTAAGTTTTTCTATATCAGCAATAAGGTAGTTGCATGTTCTTGTCATCCGCGTGTTAGCACTTTTCACTGCCTTAAAGAACTTCACCTTCACAGCTTGGCCGACTGTTTGGCACAAGAGGCCGAGCTCTCGGCCTTGCTCAGCCTCCCAATGCCTTCATCACCGATCAGGATGATTTCTAGTTTCTGATTTAACGTGAGAGACGTGTGACTCTTCCTTTCACTTGAACACTTAGAGGCCATTGTAGGGTTAATCATTGGCCTAATTTCAATATTGTCTTGTCTCAGGGAAAAGGAAGGGCCAAGGAGAGGGAAAGCAGGTAGAATGCTCAGAATATACACAACATTTATCGATTAAGTTCACTGTCTTTTATGGGCATGGCTTGTGGCACCCCAAAAGAATTATAATAGTAACATCAGAGAACACAGATCACCAGAACAGATACAGTAATCGTGAAAATATGAAATACTGCAAGAATTACCAAAATGTGACCCAAGGCAGTGAGCACATGCTGTTGGAAAAATGGTGCCGAGAGACTAAACCTTCAATTTGTAAAGAACAATTATCTGCAAAGGGCAATAAAACTCGGTCTGCCTGTAGTTGACAAAGAAGCCTCAGGCTTCAGACTATACTTAGGATGGCTGAATAGGCGGCTCTGCTTTTGTTGTATTTATTTTTTCAGTTACCCTGAATTTATGGAAATGATGCCAGTTTCCTATTAAGGTGGATAATATGGTTCCCTTTTTCATAAATTTAAGTTAAATTTAATTTAAGAAAACCTAACGTAACAGTGTGGAATGGAGGGAAATTGAGAAAATGGTTCATGAATGACTGGTCTAATTTTTAGGAAGCAACAATGATTGTGAAAGGAAGTCCCTGTGTTTGCCCTGACCCCAGAGGCAGGGCTTCCGAGCTAAACAGGGACAGGGGCCACTGCAAAGAGACAGACTGCAAGCACCCCAAAAGGGCAGCCCCTTTCTTTCTCAGGTCCAGACTCACACTGCCCTGACGCAGTCTGTATCCTCTCCTGCCCTCCGTGCCTCTGTGTCCTCCCATAAATCAGGGTCGGAGTGGGGACTCAGGGAATTTGGCTGCAACGCCACCCTAGCCTAGTTTCATCCTGATACTGTGGGAGCAAATAGTGCCTTGTCCAGCCAGGCACGATTTGCCACCAGGGCCCCAGCCCCACTCACAGCCGACGCCACTGGGTTGAGATGGAGGAGCCTGGATAATAGCGAAGGCAATGGACAGCGTGAGATACTGAAGGCAGAAGATGGGAAGGAGCCTGGGTAGGAAGAGTCAGCAGGCACCTGACAAAGCGGGGGCATTTCCTCCATAAGAGACGACAGTCAGGGCAGAGGTTAGAACCTCCACTGCCAGTGGGACCCCCCAAGACGGAACAGGGAAGATCGTGGTGAATCAGAGTGGAGGAAGCCCGGCCCTTCTCAGCCCCAGGTGGCCCCAGAAGAGCCCGGCAGGACACAGGAGGAGGGGGAAGGGGGGGACCCTGGGGGAGGGGTACTCACAGGCCCCCGACTGCAGGGTGAGGACACAGAGCAGCGGGCTGGTAACAAGGTGCAGGCAGTTGAGGGGCCGCTTCCAGTTCCGATCATCCTTGTCCGGGTCCACCACGGGCACGGTGAGGAGGAGGGCAAACTCCACAGGCAACTGTCAAGCGGGCAAAGGTGGGCCGGTGTCACCAGGGAGGCCCGAGTCGCAGCTGGCCGGGCCCCGGTCTAACCACCTGTGCTGGCTCCTGTGACAGCTGACCCCAAGCAAAGGGGCTTAGACAGCGACCTTTATGAATTCACAGCTCTGGCTGTCAGGAGCCGAAGTGGGCCAACAGGGCCGTGCTCTCCCGGCGGCTCTGGGCGAGAACCTGCTTCCTGGCCTTTTCCAGCTTCCAGACGCCAACGCACTCCTCGGCCGGCAGCCCCTTCCCCCACTTCCAAAGCTGGTAACGCAGCATCTTCCAATCTCTCTCTGACCTCTGCTTCTGTCCTCTTATCTCCTTCCCTGGCCCTCCATCCCCTGCCTCTCTTTCCCTTCTAGGGGCCCTCGTGATGACAGCAGGCCCACCTGGATACCCCAGAGTGCTCTCCCCGCCTCAGGGCCCTTAACTTCGTGCGCCTGCAAAGCCCCTTTTGCCATATACGGGACCATATCCACAGGGCCTGGGAATCCAGGTGTGGGCATCTCCGGGGGGCTGTTATCCTCACTACCCCTGTGCTGTATATGCTGGTCCTGACCATAAACCTGCAGAGAAGAGCTATTATTTTCTTTCCAGGTGAAGAAACCGAGGCCCAGAGAAGTTAAGGAAATCGCCCAAAGTCACAGAGGAGAGCATGCAGCTGGGATGCACATCTTGGTTCTCAGCTAACATCTGAACGGTAAGGTCATGAATCGAACGACTGCTGGGTCCCCGCCCGACACTCAGCCTTTCACATAAATTGGGTGGTTAAATGCTCACAGCCACTGTGGGAGACTAGGCTTCCTAAGCCTCCAATCCCTTCCTGCAACAGAATTGCACACACATACCCTTTGTCAAGAACCTACTAGAGCGGGCAGGATGTGTTTCCTTGCCCCACTGGGCTGGGCCACACGACTTCCTTTGGCCAGTGGGCTACGGGTGCTCGTCACCGCATAAAGCCTCTAAGTGTGCTTCTGCCATTTGCCACGAAAACACCACACTCCAGTGGTCCCAGAAGGAGCTGTGGGGCAAACCTGACTCACGGACCCACCGCCTGAAGCAGAGGCAGTCCAGCCAACCCACAGGCCCTCGAGCAAGAAAACATCCGAATCCTCCAGCTTCGTTCTTTTTCAAGATGTGCCTGGCTATCTGCCACCCCTTACCCTCCCAAATAAATTTGAGGGCTGGCTTTTCCATTTCTGCAGAAGGCTGTTGAAATTTTGATTGGGGTAGTGTTGACTCTATAAATTACTTTGGGTAAAACTGATACCTTGATGCTGAGTCTTCCAATCCACAAACACTGAGTGTCATTTCACTTATTTAGGTCATTTTTAAATCCTTTCAGCACTGTGTATTAGTTTGCTAATTCTTCTGGAAAGCAATATACCAGAAATGGAACGGGGTTTAGAAAAGGGAATTTAATAAGTTATAAGTTTACAGTTCTAAGGCCATAAATATATCTTAACTAAGGCATCCAGAGAAAGATTGGCTCAAGGAAGTCCAATCTGGGAAGGCACGTGGCTGGCATCTGCAGGTCCCTGTTCCTGGTTCTATTGCTTTCAGCTTCTGAAGCCAGTGGTTTCCTCTCTGTGGGCCTTCACTTAGCTCCTCCGGACACAAGTCTGGGTTCTGGCTTGCTTAACATCTTACGGGAAGGCACAGAGTGATGTCTGCTGGGCTCTGCCCGTGTCGAGGCATCTACTCTCTGTTGGCTCTCCAAGCATCTCCAGACATCAGGTCTCTGAAACAACTGTTCTCCAAGGGTCTCTATCTGACATTTCTCCAAAATGTTTCCCCTTTTAAAGGACTCTAGTAAACTAATCAAGACCCACTTTGAATGGCTGGAGTCACATCTTCCTCTAAAGGCTACACCCACAATTGGTGGGCCACATCTCTGTGGAGATGGTCTAATCAAAAAGGTTTCCACACTATAATACTGAATGAGGATTAAAGGACATGGCTTTTCTGGGGTCCACAACAGCTTCAAATCAGCACACACTGCTCTGTAACTGTCCACGAGTAAGTCCTTTAGATCCTTGGCTAAATTTACTCCTAGATATTTCATTATTTAAGTAGCCATTGTAAATGGAATTTTTAAAAATTTCCTCTTCAGAGTGTTACTAGCATATAGAAAAACTACGGATTTTTGCATGTTGCTCATGTGCCCTGCCACTTTGCTGAATTTATTAGCTCGAGTAACTTCATGTGGATTTTTTAGGATTTTCTGAATATCAGATCATGTAATCTGCACATAGGAAAGGTTTTACTCCTTCTTTTCCAATTTGGAAGCCTTACATTTCTTTCTCTCACTTAATTGCTCTGGCTAAATCTTAGTGCAGTGTTAAATAACAGTGATTCAGTTGGTGTTTTACTTTGCTAAAGCCACAAAAAAGGCAAGAAAAGGACGAGCTTTTAGCAATGGGGATACATTAGTTTATAAATTTACAGTTCTAAGGCCGTGAAAATGTCCAAATTAAGGCACCAAGAGGTCTCTCTGCTTTCAGCCTCTAGTTCCAGTGTCCTCCTCCCTCAGCGACTCTGTGTCCTCTGTTAGCGTCTCTGGGGCATTTCTCTCTCTCTCCTCTCATAAAGGATTCCAGTAGAGGAGTAAGACCCACCTTGAATGGACAGGGTAACATTTGAGTGGCATTCCACTCTCTCCAAGGGCTTATGCAGTGGCCCTGCCCTCTCCAAACATTGGGGTGAGGATTCCAACATCTCCAAGCACTGGGGAGACCACCATGTTCTCTGTTCCACCCTGTTCAAGCATCTGGGTGGCAGCTGGACTTTCTACATGTCCAGGGCACAGGACACCTGGACACCCCTCTCCAAACAGTGGAGTCATGGCCAGGTTCTCCCCAATCCCTGGGGAATATGCTCCACCCTCTCTGAGTCCTGGGGAGGCAGCATTCTTCCTGAGCAATGGGGCGGCCAAGCTCCCCTCAATACCCCAGGCATCTGAAAGCCCTGAAGAATGGGGAGGCAGGCCCAGCCTCCACAAACGCTGGGGCAAACTCACCCTTTCCACCTGTATGCCGGTTTCAAGCTATTATATACCCTAGAGAAGCCATGTCCTTTAATCCTCATTCAATATTGCTGGGTGGGAGCTTTTTGATTTTAACATGGAGATGTGACCCATCCAATTGTGGGTGGTAACTTTTGATTGGATGGTTTCCACGGAGCTGTGTCTCTACCCATTCAAGGTAGGGTTGTTAGTGGAGCCCTTTCAGAGGGAACCATTTCAGAAAAAGCTTTAGAGCCACAAGAGCCGCAGGGGAACCACTGAAGAGAAACCTAGCAGATCTCACCATGTGCCTTTCCAGCTGAGAGAGAAACTCTGAACATCATTGACCTTCCTGAACCAAGGTATCTTTCCCTGGATGCCTTACCCTTAGATTGGGCATTTTTATAGCCTTGCCTTTTTTTGGACATTTTCACGGCCATAGAACCGTAAACTTGCAAATTAATAAATTCCTCTTTGTAAAAGCCATACAGCTTCTGGTATATTGCATTCTGGCAGCTTTTAAACTAGAACATGCATGGGGTGGGGGATCTGCTTTCCTGGCCTGAGGCTTCTTGGCTCCAGCCCTCAGCTTCCATGGTTCTGCCTTTGAAGTCATTTTTCCTCCAATCTGTCCCTTTTCATCCAGACCAGCAGTAGTTTCATTTACAGAGATCCCACAACAAATGTGCCCGTTTCACATGCAGCACTCAGGGGTCTCAAATATCAGACAATAGGACCTCCCACAAGTGCTTTCTGGATAACTCCATCTCTAAGCCTGCCTCACACTGAAATGGCTGACTGCTTAAATCCTCACATGAGGCTCTGTTCTCTGGGGACTCACCTTCTGGAAACTCAGATTTTTCCAAACCATTAATTTCTGATTTCTTTGTACCCAAAGAGTACAGTTCTCAGCTCATCCCTTTCCTCTCACGTTTTACTATAAGCTGCAAGGAGAAGCCAGGCTGTGTTCTCCACATTTAATTTGGAAACCTCACTGGCTAACCATTCCAGCCCATCACTTTCAAATTCTACCTTCCAACAGACTCAGGACTCAATTTTGCCAAATTCTCTGTCACTTTAAAATGAGGGTACCAAAAGTGACCATGGTGACAAATACACAACCATGTCAAGATATTGTGCGCCACTGATTGTATACTTTGGATGGAGTATATGTGTGTGAAGATATCTCAATAAAAATATTTAAAACAAACAAACAAGGGTAGCCTTTCTCCCAGTTTGCAATGACACATTCATCATTTCTGTCTAAGCCCTCGTCGGAAGGACCTTTAGCATCCATATTTCTACCAACAGTCTCTTCAAAGCAGTCTAGGCCTTTTCTATTAAGTGCCTCACAATTCTTCCAGAATCTTCCCCTTGCCCATTGATAAAGCCATTCTAGCATTTTTGGTATTTACATCTCACAGCACCCCACTTCTTTGGTACCAAAATTTGTTTTGGTTTGCTAAAGCTGCCAAAATGCAATATGCCAGAGATGGACTGGCCATTAACAATGGGAATATATTAGCTTATAAATTTACAGTTCTAAGGCCATGAAAATGTCCAAATAAAGGTACCAAGAAAAAGATACCTTCTCTGAAGAAAGGCTGCTGGCATCCAGGGTTGCTCCGTCACATGGGAAGGCACATGGCTGGCTTCTGCTGGTCCTTTGTTCCCAGATCTCACTGCTTTCAGCTTCTGGTTCTAGTGGCTTCCTCTCTGACCTTCTGTGTCCTCACTTAGCATCTCCGGGGCTTTTCTCTCTTTCTCTATTTCCTTTATCCTCTCATAAAGGACTCCAGTAAAGGATTTATGACCCACCTTAAATTGTGTGGGTCACATCCCAACTGAGATAACCTAACCAGTAGGTCCCACCCACAACAGATCTGCACCAACAAGAATGGATTAAAAGAAACTGGCTTTTCCTGGTATACACAACAGCCTCAAACCAGCAATGGGCATCCTTGTCTTCTTACTGATCTTAGAAGGAAAGCTTTCAAGTTTTCCACAAGTGTGATAGATTTTTCATATTTGCCTCTTATAATGAAGTTTCTTCCTACTCCTAGTTTTCTAAGTGTTTGTTGTTGTTGTTGTTTTTTAAAAAAAGAGTGCCAGATTTTGTCAAATGCCTTTTCTGCATCAAGTGAGATGATCTGTTTCTCTTCTTCTTTTTTTCATTCTGTTAATGTGGTACATTACATCGACTGATTTTCTTATGTTGAACTCTTCCTGTACACCTGGGCTAAATCCCACTTGACCATGCTGTTTAATTTTTTTAATGTGCTATTGGATTCAGTTTGCTAGTATTTTGTTGAGGATTTTTGCATCTATACTTGAATATATATAAGGGATAGTTACCTGTAATTTTATTTTCTTGTGGTATCTTTATCTGGCTTTGGTATAAGAGTGAGGTTGGCTCATAAAATGAATTAGGGAGTGTTCCTGCCTCCTCAAATTTTTTGCAAGAGTTTGAGCAAGATTGAAGTTATTATCCTTGGAATGTTTGGTAAAATTCACCAGTGAAGCCATCCAGTTCTGGACTTTGATATCTTTGCTGGGAGGTTTTTGATGACCAATTCTATCTCTTTAACTGTTATTGCTCTGTTAAGATCTTCTATTTCTTCAAGTTAGTGTAGGTAGGTAGTTTATGTTTCAAGAAATTCATCCATTTCATCTAGATACCTAATTGTTGTTGCACAGTTGTTCACAGTATACTTATAATACTTTCAGCTCTGTGGGGTTGGTAGTAATGTCTCCCCTTCCATTTCTAATTTTCATTATTTGTACCCTCTCTTTGACAGTCTAGCTAAAGGTTTGCCAATTTTCTTTTCAAAGAACCAACTTTTGGCTTTGTTGATTTTTTCTATTGCATATTATTCTCCATTTCATTTATTTCCACACTGTTCTTTACCTCCTTCCTTCTCTTCACTTTGAGTTTAATTTACTCTTCTTTTCCTAGAGTCTCCAGTTGTAAGGTTCAGTCTCAGATTTGAAATCTTTCTTCTTTTTTAAATAAACTTCTCTTGCAGCACTGCCTTTTCTGCATCCCCAACTTTTAGTATGCTTTCATTTTCATTCACCTCAAGATATTCCTAATTTCCATTGTGATTTCTTCTTTTACCCATTAGCCATTTAATAGTTCTGAGTTTAATTTCCACTTATTTGTGAACTTTGCATTTCTCCCTCTGTTAATCTCTAGCTTCATTTCATTGTGGCTGAAGAGATACTGTATGATTTCCATATTTTTTAAATTTATTGAGACGTTTTACGCCCTAACATATATTCTATCCTGAAGAATGATCCAGGTGCACTTAAGAAAAAGGTATATCCTGCTGCTCTAGGGTGATTATATATGTCTGTTATGGTTAATTGATTTATAATATCATTCACTTCTTCTGTTTCCTTATTGATCTTCTTATTAAACATGCTGTATGAAAGGCTCCGTCCATTATTGTAGAACTATTTCTCCCTCCAAATCTGTCAGTCTTGGCTTCATATATTTTGGGGCTCTTTTGTTAAATGTGTATACATATATACATTTACAATTGTATGTCTTCTTGTTGAACTGCCCCTTTATCAGTATGTAATGACCATCTCTGTCCTTCATAACTGTGACATTAGTATAGCTACCCCAAGTCTCTTTTGCATATTATTTGCATGGTCTATTTTTTCATCCTTTCACTTTCAATCATGCTTTTATTCTAATGTTAGTCTCTTGTAAACAGCATATAGTTGGGGCATTTTTTTTTTTAAAAATCCATTCTGCTGATCTCTACCTTGTGACTAGAGAGTTTAATTCATTTAAATTTAAAGTAACTTCTGATAATACAAGACTTTCTTCTGCGAGTTTGCTATTTGGTCTTTGTAGGTCACAACTTTTTGTCTCTCAATTCCTCTGTTAATGCCTACTTTTATATTTATGATAGAAATATCCTTGTGTGCCAGGAGCTGAGAAAAACCACCAGAGCAAAACAAAACAAAACAAACACCTCCTTTCCTGGTCTTTGCAAACTGGCTCTGGGCTGGCTGGAGCTGTCCTTCAGCCTTTAGCTCTCTTATCAGGAAGATCAGCCTGAGGCAAAGGTGAAGTCCTGTGCATTCTCTGTCTTTCCTGAGCCTGCATCTTGTCTGGAGCCTGTGCCTGCTCATAGCCTTGGGAATTCCCCCATTTACATGCCTCCTGTGAAACAGACTCCCCCCCCACCCCAGCACCCCCCAGGGGTGCTGCTCTTTTTTGTATGACCACGCAGGTTGTCCTCTGTCCCAAGCCACTCTGATTAAATTGTCTCCTACACTGCTAAGCTGTCAACAAGCTGCTTATGCCCATATGGGGAGTTCTGGGAAAGCAATCCAGAGATGAGTTTCCTGGTTTCGCCTTTCAGGCTGCCACCATATAGATTGGCATCAACATACAGGCACCGTGAAACACACACAGTTACTTTGCTCCCTCCAGGACAGGGTCAGGGACACACTGTGGCGGCTCAGGCCAGCTCCCCTCTGCACACAGAGGAGGTGGGAGGGGGGCTGGAGGGGTCAACAAGGGAGCCACAAGCTTCTTTACGATTTTCAAAGCTGCATTTTCCTAATTGGGCACTCACCGTATAACCACCTTCCTTAATGGTTTTCTGGACTTCTGAGTAAACGGCTCTCCCATTTTGCTAATTGTTCAAAGAATCTGTGGGGGAAGGTATCCTGGAGCATCTTCCTTCACCCATTTCCTGCTCGATCCTGCCAAGGCTTTTTGCTTTCATTTCAACTCACCCTGACCCACCCCATCGCCCCAGCCCTGGCTCCCCACCCTCATCCTCCCTTTCGTTGCAGACACTCTCTTTCCTCCAGAAGAACGGACTTCAGGCTTCTAGCCAAGCTCCAGGACTGAGTTTCCCCATCAAGCCCCAGGTCCAGGCACTGTGGGCCCGGCTCCAGGGTCCCCCCTCCTACCTTGAGCACCTTGAGGGCCCTCCAGTACCCAGACTTGCTCCTCCACTTCCTATAATCCAGCGGGTTGAGGGCCTGGATCAGGATCTGAGCCGTGGACACCGGGTAGAGCAGCAGTGGCCGGTACTCATCACCTACGCACGTGGACAGGACGGGGAGAAGCACGTGTGGCTGCCTGGGCTCCAGGAGACCTCACCCCTCCCTCCCTAACCTTCTCCGGAACCTTACAGAGACACAGAAACCCAGCTCAGCCAAGGTGCAGCGAGAGGTGGGGCTGGTTTAGAACTCCATTCCTGGGTCCAAGGCCCTGCATGGCCTCATCCCTCCACCCAGCCCTGCCTGGTGCCCCCACCATCCCATGGGGGCCCTGGACTCACCATAGTCATAGCTGTTGGTGTTAGAAGACACCCGATCATCTTCCGAATCTGAGCACACCTCTGCAGGAGAAAGGGGGGTTTACAAGGTGCCCAGACCCTCTCTACCCACATGCTTCGGTGTTTTTTACTTTTCAGAATTTGGAACCAGCAATATTTTTCTTCTCCAATATGAAACTTTTTCAAGTATCCTCTGGTATGTCTGCAGGTCCTGGACCCTATGAAGAGTGACTAAATAGGAAAATGGCCCCTAAGTTCTGGCTCTAATTCTGCATTTATATGACTTCAGTGCCCTCTCCAAGTCTGTTTCCCCCTTTGTTCTATCCTGATGAGCTATGGTGGGTCTACAAGACAACACTGGGGTGATGTGTTCTGAACTCTGAAAGCTCAGCTGGGAAAGGAGGGAGGGGATGATAAATCATGGAACGCTTCCTGCAGAAGGAGTTAGCTGGCATCTGCTCTGTGCCAAGGCCCCGGGGATATGAGAAGAAATGAGGCCTAGCCCTGCCCTCTGAAGCTCAGAGTCCACTAGACAGACACACAAACAAATGAGTAACAGAACAGAGTGATAAAGGCTGTGCTGGAGTGAATTCAAGAAGCTGCGAGGCACAGAGGGGACATCTGATGGTTCTCCTTAGCGCTCCCTCCATGCCAGCTGCTTGAGTTCTCAAACAGAAAGGCAAACCAGGCAGAGGGAACAGCACCCACAAAGGCCCAGAGGAAGTCAGAGGGCCTGGTGTGTGCAGGGACAAAGGGGTGATTCTGCAGGTCTAGGCCGTGGAATTTGGGGAACGGGTTCATGAAATAAATCTGGAGAATAAAGCCAAGGTCCATCACCAATGGCAAAAGGCCAGTGCAGGCTCAGATGCCAGCAGGGGCTGGGTCAGTCACGGGACCGGATTCTGGTTTCCCTGGATCATCAGATTTGCAACCAACTTGCCTTTGCAGTGGGGGAGGGGAGCTGGGGCGCAATGGAGAATGGTGGGGCCTGGGGCAAACGACAGAACTCCATCTTGCTCTAAGGGGACAGCACCATTCAGCTCCAGTCATTGTGCCAGGGACAGAGGCGAGGGGGGGGGGGACAGAGCTTCCAGTTTTTCAAAAGAAGCCAAGTTTTAGGGATTTTTATATCAAATCTTTCCATTTTAATTGCTGGCCTAATTTTTGAAATTGTGCTAGTCAAGAAAAAACCCAGGCAGCACTTGCATACCTAAGATGTGGTCTCCACGTTCCCAGTTGTGACCTGTGGTTCTGAGCATAAGCAGGGTGGCCCCTGGGTACGGGAGGGCAGGGTTCTAGTTACAACTCTACCCTCTGTAGCGTTCTGGACTTGGGAGGACCTCATGGCCCTGAATCTGCTTCCTCATCCATAAGGGGGATGATTCCAGTCTCTAGGTCCAAGTGTTATCAGCAGGAATGAATAAAATGACACATGTGCTTAGCAGGCAGTATCCGCTTAAATTATGTTTGTGTGTATTGTGCTTATGGTATATGTATTTGCATATCTGTTGTGTATATATGTGATGTGTGTAGTTGTCTTTGTGTGTGCATGTGTGTGGTGTAGCATGGTTTTTGTATTTGTGTGTGTGCACACTGGATGTATTTGTGTTTGTGTGTCTGTGTGTGGTGTATGATTTGTGCATCTATAGCATGTGAATTTGTGTGTGCATACACTGTATTTGTCTATTTGTGTGTCCATGAAGTGCATGCTGTGTTTGGGTATTTGTGTCTGTGATAATGTATGCATGTGTGTGTGCATGCTGTGTTTGTGTATTTGCGTCTGTGATTATGTATGTGTGTGCTATATGTATTTGTATATTTGCATGTGGTTATGTATGCGTGCATGCTGTATTTATGTGTGCACACTGTGTGTATCTGCGTATGTAGTACATATATTTTTGTGTGTGGGTGTGCATGCATATCGTATGTATTTGCGTGTCTGTGGTGTGTGTGTGTGCGTTGTATTGTTTGTGTACAGAGGTGTGTTTGGATCTCATCCCACTAAGGGATGTGAGCACGGACACCCAATACCAAGATTCCCCTGGCAACAACTACTAATGAACCTAGGCAAGCAGGGGCTGAGAAGGCTTCAGGAAAAGCATGGAGGTAGGACGTTGGGTAGGATGAGTAGAGAGTGTGGGAAGAAGTTAAGGAGATGGGTTTGGTGGGGGGGCCAACGGAAACGGCCTCAAAGGAGAGAAGGCAGCTGTGAGGGGCACAGAGGGACACAGTCCCCACTGATCATCTCAGGGGCTCAATTCAGAACCTCACCTGGAGTGCCTGGCCTGGAACACACCAGGGACTTTCTCCGCTGCCATTGGTAGATCCAGGTACAGAGAACCACAGTGACCACATAAAACACATAGAAGCCCAGGTAACCTGCGGACAAGGGTGCAGGCTGTCACCAAGTGGCGTCCTGGCTACAGGGTCCAGAGAGCAAGGGCCACTGTTCTGCTGATGAAAGTCAGCAGTGACTTTTCAGCTTAAGCCAGCCCAATACCAGTGGGTAAATGGCCGGTACACTGAGCCCACCCCACATCTGCCTGCTTTGGCCTACCTTCCTTCCTCTTCACCCCTTCCCACCACTGCCCGCAACTCACGATGCAGTAACAAAAGAGGTGATTCCCGGCACAGCAGTGGCCTCCAGGACCCCATTCAGGGGTTGGTGCTTTGCTCTGGGCCCTGGGAGGCTGTGCGTGCAGACTGCCTCACCAGCACCCTGGCTGCAGCTGGGTTCAGCCAGTGGGGCAGGAAATCAGAAGGCAGTGGGAGAGTCGAGGCCATTTCTCCCCGCTCGTCCCTGCTGGCAGTGGCACCTCTAGCAGGGTCTGTGTCCCTCCAGGGCTATAGCTCCTGCTGGATGGCCGGGATCCAGGCATCCAGCCCCTGCCCTGCAGCCCCAAGGGGTAGCAGCTGCTGCCCCTGGATGTCCCAGCACCCCTCCCCGGTGGCACCCTCCAGTAGCGTCTGAGAAGTGTTTGCCCTAGAGCCCCTGACGGCTACAGGCTGCTGGCTGCAGGCTGCTGGCTGCAGCCTGGCCCTGCTGCTCGTGCACCACTGTGACGCCCACCCCTGGCTCAGCCCCTGCCCCTCTGGTCCTCTCAACCACAGCTTCCCTTTTCGGCCCCAGCCAGAGACCGGTGTCTTCAGCCTGGAATCAGAGGCGCCCCAAAGCTGTCCCTGCCGGCCGCCCTCTGCCTCGGGCCGCCC